>JAPDSC010017794.1:65502-99141 GCA_026290005.1 Latrodectus geometricus
ATATATATATATATATATATATATATATATATATAATTTTTAATTAAATTAATGCCGTCTGTATCATGAAAGCTTCCCACCCATCTTTTAACCTGTTTCGCAATTCCTGTAAACAAGGCGTTAGTTAACCTATTTCACAATTCGCGCAAGGCCAGACTGCAGCTCGAGGAAATCAACTAGCAGCCCAAGGCCCCAACCTCGAAGGGATCTTCATTAAAAAATATTACCCCAGCCGCTCAGGGAGGTGCTAATAATAAAGCCTGTTTTTCTTTTAATTAAATTCCCATAAAAAAGATCCCTGATTTAACAAATGCAATAATATGTATATCATAACAAAAAAAGAAATATAAAAATATTTAATATATTTAATAATATAGTAATAGTCATGAAGGGATTATTTTTTTTTAAAGAAGCAATTTTTAATGTACTCAAATGAGGGGGAAAAAACTGGTACATTGACTGAATATTAAATTAGATTCTTACGAGCATATAAGACAACCGAAACGCAACGTGACACGGACTTAACCAATCTGGTATCTTGCAGGCAATTCATAGCAATCCACAAATCAGTAAGAGCGCAAGGTAATCTTTCCTGAAGCACTTACCGAAACATGTCAGGTATGTTCAGTAGTGTTCATGTATGAACATTTAGAGAAAAATGGAAGTGTCTAAAAAATCAGAACTGTAACCCAGGAGTCATTTGGAAGCAACTTTTGACGTTTGGGGGTGTTGCTCGATGGAACTGTCCAAGCCCATCGGAATCCAAGATAGATATGATTAGATTTAAATGATCAGACAGGACGCTAATGTACCTGGCACCTGTCAGATTCGTTTTTTAAAGTATCAAGAGTTTTATAATCACGCCAGCTGCACATGTACCATTCCACCACAGGTTGAACAGTTCCATGTCCATTAGATTCATAAGATTTTTCTCCATGTATTCATGGTCATAAATTTATGTTATCTTCTCACACGTCCATCTAGCCTATTCAATTGGAAACGAGATTCACCATCGAATGTATCGACAGACCAATGGTAATATTTGCGGGCCGAATGGGTGGAGCTTAAAGCTTTGTTGCCATGCATGGTGACAATGGTACACGTGCACGGAGTGTGTCTCTGAAGGCGCATACCAGTAGTAGTCCTCTGTAATTTACTGATGACTTAAGCATGAAATCCTCAGAAATTTGAAAAGTGTTACACATGTCGGTGAAAATGCGCTTTAGGTCCCCTACTCTGCCAGCTTGGCGAAAGTATGGTGTGGGTCCCGTACTTGGCGCATTTTCAAAAACGCTGTTGCCATGACGATAAATAGAATACGATTTTTAACGATTTTCAAGAGTAATTTGCAACCAATGAAAATGATCGATTTTTCAAACTGAAACTAATTAACGACCAATGAAAATGCTAAAAGAAAAAAACCAATTAATGAGCATGAGCGAAAAAGCACTTCAAATTATTTCCCTTGGAGGTTGGCAAAAAGAGCTAATTAGGGATAAAAAAAAGTCCGGTTTACCACACTTGGTGCATTTATCACCAAGTTGGCAGAGTAGAGGAATTAAAGCACAGATTAACGCACATGTCTATCTCATTTCAGAATTCTAACAATTTAGTCATAGGTCAGTAATGTCACTCTTTTAAGGTCCCACTTGGTTACTTTAGAGGATTATATTGGTTTGAGTTCGGTTACTTTAAAGGGTTGTCGATATTCATGTTACACTCTTGAAATAGTCATGTGTAAAAAATCCATATTTCTGCTTCTGAAATGCTGTCTCATCACTTATGTGCGTTCATCCTGTTCAAAATCCTTTACATCTTGATAACTTGCCATTATAGCAGCTATAGCTGATCATATAGCTTTTCCATTTGAATTCTATTGCCACCATTTACGGCGTCGTTGATTAATTGATTACCATTGATTAATTGATTATGCACCTCCATTACTTTCATATGATTGAGTGGATAAGTTTTCTAGCATTTCAGTGTATATTTCATTTTTAATCTTATTCTTAAAAAGTTTTAATTTTGTTAGAATTAGATACGGTCAGGGATATACTTTTCCAACTTCTTAACTCTGTCAAGCATAGCCTCAAACACAACCAACCACATCGCAATTAATCAAAGCCAAATGATGAAATAAACTAAAATTTCAATTGCATCCCATTACGTCATGTGGAGGGACATTGAACCTTATTTAACGATTCACGCAGTATGACAATTTTCCTCGAGACCAGGTATCGAACTCGCTGCTTTCCGAACATAGTAGCAATGACTTTGAACACAAGCTATCATGACTTTAATAATTATTTCTAATTTAATCTCTAATATTGCATTAGAGAACACGTATAATTGATTATGGTAAACGGCTTCTTATATAATTTAAGAGTGCTGTAGTTCGGTTAATATAGGCATAACTTTTACCATTGGAGGGTAGCTAGTTCGATACCACATAAGCAATTGTCACCTTGTCGATGGGGAATATTCATGTCAATCAGTCTTGTTTTGTTGTTGTTTTTGATGACACTTGAATGTTCAGAATGAAGTCAGAGAGAGCGTCTTCCATTTTTCAAGAGAGCACCCTCATACGAAGGTGGAAGTACGACTTTTGGCTCAGAGATGGCAGCACCATCTGAATTTTCCAATTTAGAGATTGAAACCAGTGAAAACTCAAAACCTGGCTCCAACCACCCCAGAGGTATTAATTTGTAATGGGAACATTGCGACCCGACGCCATTAGTGAACACGACGGATCTTCGGCTAAGCCGGGATTCGAACTCAACACCTTTAGGTAACGAGAACGACGCCCTAACCAACCAGGCCACCACGGCCTGTTTTAATGGCTCAATAGAACAAAAACTCACTCAGAATATTGCAAAATAGCTAATGATCCCATATCTATCTGATATAATTTATTTATACAAAAAAAAAATAATCCGTAATTAATTATAAATTACTCAGAATTCTTTTATTCGGGAACTAATTCCTTTCTTAAGAGTTTAAAAAAGTTGCTTCGAGGGAGAAAAAAAAAATACTTAAATTATTGTTGCTGGTTGGCGCACATTAAGTTCTTTGATTGTTTTTTTTTCCCCCTTCTCCAGGAAAATTACGCCAAATGAGGAGTTATTTATTCCCTTGGTGGATGTTGCCGCCCCAATTTCTTGCTCAGTTCGCCTCTGCTGATTGTCCGAAACAACTAAATGAACACATTTGGACTATCGGTCCGTCGCGACCTCTTTCGTCCAAAAAAACAATTTAATTACTTTTCTTGCGAGTAACCATTATACTTCTCTACAAACTATTAACTAGTTTATTCCCTTCAACGCTTAAATAACTTTTTTTTCCCACTTGAGATTGGACACAAAAAGATTATTAGACTTCTGAGGTTGCTCAAGAATGTTAATAAGTTTGTTTTAACTCATACTTTTTGTAGCAACACATTACATGGTGTTCTGCACATAATAGCAGTATGTACTGTAAAAAGAAAATGTACATCTAAGCATAAATAATCTTTTATAAAATTCATATAGTGATACTTTTTTTCGATTTAATTGGATGATCATTTTTAAATTATTAAAAAAGAAATTTCTTCCACACTCTACTCATGATTTTTTTAAGCAATTTATAGAATAAAAATTAAATTTTCTCCAAAGATCTTTAAATTTATTTTACTCTTTTTATTTATATAAAATTATTTTTAAATAATTAATTATCAAGATTTCTTGTCGTTTCTTGATAGTTAAAAAATAATTTTTATAAGCTAAATAGCAAAAAGAGACGATCGAAAATAATAAAAGAATAAAAACAAAATGGCCTGCTTTTATTCTTGAGCTATTTTATCTCTCTCTCTCGCTCATATTTTTTTTCTAGATATTTCCATAGGTTAAGAATTTTATAATTTGATACGATATAATCGTTATATTTATTATTTTCATAAGTACGACTCATTAAAACAAGCTGTTTTTTTTTTTTTTTTTTTTTTGTTATATAATCTAAAACGAATTCGAAAATAGTTCTGTGTAAAATTGAATTGAGGTAAAATGATATTGAAACCTGAACTATCACCTCTCAAAAATTCCACACCACACCAACGGCGGGAAACTAAATCCTTTATTCTGTAATCCCCGAAAATTCTTAAAATTATTGCAATGGTTTACTTTTAAAAAAATGAAAAGTTCCTTATACAAGGTCCATTGTAATTATTAGTATTTTTAGTATTTTCCCAAAATATAATAATTATATATTTTTAGAAGCGTTTGTAGCATAAAAATATCATTTCTCGTGAAATTTTGGTATTCCTGTGCTATAATTGAAAAATTAAAATAACAGTGTCTGAAAAATGAAGTATCACTATTTCTAAGGAATTTGTTTGCTTTACATTTGTATAGAGAATTTCTACAATATTCCATGTACAAATGTTTCTAAAAATATGTGAAATTATTAACTAGAAAATTTTCACATATTTTTAAAAAATTCATAGCATAAAAATAGTATGGTATTGTTACAATGAGAATAAATTAAAATCATAGATTGTCTAAATATGGGGAACACATACGATTCCTAAATGATATATATATATATATATATATATATATATATATATATATATATTATAAATTTTTCAAAATATTCGACGCATATAAAAAGTTTTTAGTTTTTTTATGATAAAAAAAATTAAATAAATAAATAAAAAAGGAAATATAACTTTGATCAGTTAATTATAGCTTTCCTTTTTTCAAATTAATAGACTCCAAATTTCTCTCTCTTTCCTTGTTCTTACAAATTTCAGATTTAAGTGAATCAAAAAGCTAAACTTATTAAAGTTTATTTGCCTTTCGTATTATTGACCAACTATAGGAAAATTTACGAATCTTTATTTGGGAAATCACACCCACGAATGTGCACGAACTCTTTTAATTTTCCTTCCCCCTCAGTATTCGAAAATAGCCTCAAAACAGACAGCTCTTGACACAGACCCCGATTCTCAGAACAAGGCGAAATTTGGAGAGTTTCGACTCGCAGTGGAAAATAATTACAATGATTTTAAAGAAATAAAAAACTAAAATAGAAATTACACTCATCGCTGTTGCCAGATTCGCGAGAGCGGATCAAATGTTCCATCGAATATAAACAGAAATCTAAAAAATCGTCTGCAACAATGGAATCGTTCTTTATCAGGACTTTCTGAGGGAGTTCTACTTTGCGATATCTGCAAATGTGGCGAAATTAAGGTCGAGGCCATGATATTCAAGTTCATCTTCTTTGCAAACATCGAATTTCGGTCATCCCAGCTGGGTCAGATATTTTGGAAGACAACGGAGTGATTAAGAAACAAATTCAGAATAAAAATAGTCCTGGATGTATTTATGCTTCGTAAAACAACACTCTGAAATGACAATTCTCGATTTCGTCTTTGTGTTGAGAAAGAGCCCTGCGAATTATGGCGACACATTTGGGTTAACTATTTTTTGTTCCTATTAGTCAGCGTGAAAACTCTTTGCGAGCTATTAAAAATGATTACAGGCTCCTAAATTTCCTAATGTGTTCTGATAATGAAACTTTGTAAAGCATAAATTTGAGAACTGTCATTCGCATTTTAAGAGTTCTTGTCCTTATGAGTCATTGTTTAAATGATTCAAAGTTTTAAAAATAATAAGTGAATTTGGAATTATGTTAATAAAAAATGCATTGTTTGTACTATTTTTTTTGTGTCTTATTATTTTGTGTTGTTTTTTTTTATGTCTTATTATGTTGTATGATTAAAATATGTCTACTCCAATCGAAATTTTAGAAACCTTGGAGGAAGTTAAAAAAAACGGTTATCCATTTTGTGTGACCGAAAACGTGTAGGTTCGATTCCGTTCTAAAGACACCACTTACTCTTATTTGTTTCTACATAACATATGTTGTTAATATTGGTGGAATATGGAAATTTTAAAAAGAAGAAATTCAAGTGTCAACTTTACCTTTTGGCCATTGTTCTGAATTAAAAAGCCTTAAATTTTACAGTTCAGTCAGTATACAAATTCACATTATTAAAATAATAATTTATTTTAAATATTGATTAAAGTACACGGCGCCCGTAATGACTACTGGCCAGCATGCCTGACTGTAGATGGGAAGGTCCTGGGTTCAAATCCCGGTTCAATAATGGCTGTACTTTCTCTTTCTCTCTCACCTGTCTTTTTTCTTCCTTGTATGAATGGGTTGTGAATAGTTGCCTATACCCTATGAACGGGTTCCTATGGCATGTGTGTACTTAGGAAGTTGGACTCCACACCAAATTCGGGTTCAGTTTGAAAAGGGAATGCGAATGAAAATGAAATGGAAAAATGGAGCAGCACCCCCCCCCCTATATTGCCAGTCTAGCTGGCACAAAAAAACAACAACAAGATTAAAATACACGATTAAATTTTTAAAATACAAGAAATTCTTATTTATAAATTATAAATAAGGTTGTAAAAACTATCATTTGTTTTATATTCTTGTGCATAATATTATGATTTATTTTTAATGACAACGCCCCCCCCCCCATTATTCCACCGAATAGGCGGTGAAATACTAAAGCTTTGTTTCTAAACTGTTCCCAACTTCATTTTAGAAAGCTGGATACATATTTTTAATATTTAATTACTATATAGTAGTAATTAATAATAATATTAATTACTGTCGAATAGTAATAAAATATATTAAAAATATTGAGATAATAAATTCATATGATTCAATTGATTATACACATGTATAATTTAACTAACATTTGTTTCATTTTAATACTTATGTTAATGTTTGTGCCGTCGATATAACATTACTAGTAACATTGTAATAAACTCAATAATTGTAAGAAACTGAAACTTTGTGACCTTGAAAAAAATTAGCAGTAATGTGCACCATGTAATTTGAGAAATGAGCCCCTTAAAATGTATCCTAAATTTTGAATGCTTTTCTCACCCATTAACGAATTTCGCCAACGATTTCACCGAAGTGGAACTAACCATGTCTGCACCATTACCGTTCGGATTTCGAAGTGGAAGTAGAAGTCATCTCTAAGCGTAAACCGCTTCTGTTAAGAGTATTTTATTTATTTATTTTTTTTTTCGGAGCTCTCAGACGAGAATATTTCCCTTCCTTCAGGGTATTTTTTTCTAACGACTAGGTCTACTAATGGAAGACCGAAGAATATCGTTTGCAGAAAATCACACAGTTAGGTTTCGCAGAACTGGGAGGAGATGAAAAAGGGGGTTCGAGGATATATCGTAACATTTTATTACAATGTGCGTCAACTTTCACCGAACCATGATAGTTTGTTATTGCAGAGGTAGATTAGGTCTGGTGCCGGAGACGTAGGAAAATGCAGGGGCAACCAGATCCGAAACTGCGTTTCAAATAATCGATTATCTCTTCATGTCGTCTGCGAAATCACTTCTGTTTTTATTTTTTGCTTCGAAAGTTCCAGGATGTTTATTTCGTAGGCGTGGACAAAGCATCTAGTTTCAAGAAAAGTTGGGTAATCCAAAAGTAATTTTATTTTCGGGTTCAAGTTCGACGAGTGATTTACAGACGAAAGTACATTTTGTAATGTTTTGTGGGTGGAGAGCCTTCGAATTTTATGGGAGCCAAGTTTAAAATTTAGGCTACATATTCATTGAAGCAAATCATCTGTTTTAAGGTTTCTTTGATTTGGTTGATTTTATTTACATTATCTTCAGATGAAACTGAAAGTTTTAGAAATTTTTATTTTAATCTATGGATTTACCAAAAGTTTTAAAGCCATAAAAATAAAAACCATAAAACAGTAAATGACATTTAATTATTTATTGTTAAAAATGTTTATTATATATGCAAAAAAAAAAAAAAAAAAAAAAAAAAAACACCGTAGTTTAAGCAAACTTCAACTAAATAAAATTAAGAATGCTAAAAAAAATATTGCAGTTTGCAGAATTATAATCAAAATATTAGGATTTTTCTTACTGTTAAAAAGTTATTAAAATAACCGATAGATGGAGTTCACTTGTCACTATATACTAAGCCAGTTTATTTTAATCAACCAATTACGAATAAGCAAAGTAACAGAGCAAAAATGTTATATTTCATTTTAAAGCCAAAGATGTTCAACATATCGCCAAAACGAAATAACAAGCAAGCTTGTCGCCAGTGATGCCACATAACATGATTCATAAAGGGAAGCTTCAAATTGTTGCAAGATATTTTCCTTCCGAAAAAACTTTTTTATAAATAGTGGACATAAACAATCCCCAAAACTTGCCCTGACAGATGTGGAATAAGAAATCAGAAATGCAAGATTTACTGTCGTCTGATATTGGTTCTTTAAAGTGGAAATTACCTGGTTCAATCCCACCCTTTATTGAACAACAGGAGATGATGTTGCTCTGTATGCATGTCGATCAGGGTGAGTGCTTGGGACTCTTCTAGGTTTTCTCTCTTGAGACATATCAATACGACTTATTACCTAAGAAAAGTCCTTTTAAAAGACAACATAAGGGGTGGACATTTAAATCCCTTACAATAGTCCTTAGTAATTAGACTGTCCGCTACGCAATGTCTATTGTCTATTGTTGTCCAAAAATGGCTAGAATCAAACTAGGGGTCTTCCAAAAGAGAGGGAAGATTGAAAAGGCCAAGATGAGTTAATGTATTCAAGTGAATTTTATAAGCCATCTGTCACTCAATGCTATATTCAATTTAACAGTTATTTAATTGTAGTTATATAATCATCATTTTTTTCGATTTTTAAAATTAGATACTGATACAAATTTTCCTCACAATAATATTGCATGACTAAAGCATTTGGCGGAAATGAATATTTCAGGAAGAATAAATGATATTCTCTAACCACTATTAATGAGTCATGATTTCAAAATTTGCAAAACATTTTGCAGTATATTCTAATAAAAGAATTCTATTTGTTTCTTATAAATATTAGGTTGTGAAAACAGAAATTCATTATTTTTTTGGTAGGTGTGCGTATTTTGTAATCGATATCTCACAAAGTATTGATAAAAAATAATACACGCAATTACTAAAAATTTAAAAAAAAAATATTTAAATCGTCCTTGCCGATTTAAAATAACCATAAAGCGGATGTTATGATTTATTGATTGCTTTCATAAACAATCAAATATTAATATTTATTGTGCTTTACATGCTACATGAAATAAATTTATATTTATTTAATGATTAATAAGTATTTACTTTTTAATAGCAGTATCAAGAGAGACAAATCTCCAATAATATATAAAATAATCAATCCCACTAAGATATTCGCTAAAATTTTCTTTCCAACTCTTCACTGAAGAGCTCATCCCACTGACAAATTGACTTGTTTTTGAAGGGTGGACAAAATTGTATATTCAGCATTATTGATAAAAACGATTATTTGTTTCACTCACAGACCAATTATAAGTACAATAAAGTGACGTACACATGATCTCAATTGTAACGAAAGAAACAACCACTTTATGGTTAGAAAAAAAAATTGTATTTATTTGCTTGTTGGAAAGATGGCGTTTCACAGTAAAAAATTCTATTGCTGTTTTTTGATTTGTCCATTCAGTTGGGAGATACAGGGTGTTAAAAATAGACTACAATAAAAAGAAAATTCGGTTAATTTTACAGTTTTTCTTTAATAATTGCGAAACTGACAGGCAGGTGGCGGAAACTGTGAATGTTGTTCATCGTTCTGATGTTTCAGCAACCAATTGCGCACAATTTTGATTTTTTGAATTCCGTTCAGGTATTTTTTTGTTTATGATGAACCGCTCTCGAGTAGGTTCATTGTCAAAAATGTCGATAAAATCATAAAAATGGTTTAAGCTGGCCGGCTGTTGTTGCTAAAGATTGATCCTAAAACATTTTCAGTCAGTTGCGCAAAACGAATGCGAAAATTGTAAAATAAAGTCCTGAAGTTTCAGTAAAAAATAATGGATTTATTTTAACGCAATCTGATAAATTGCATATATCTTATCCGATAAATTATAAAGTTATATGATGACAATGAGGAAAAAAAATGCAGATGTCTTAAATTTAGACTGCAGGAAAGATAATTTCTTTCAAAAATCATTAATAATTTACATATTTATTTATCTAATTTAATAATCGTTTAATAAATCTATTTAATTTTAGTAACTACACTACTGGCCATAAAAATTGTTACATCAAGAAGGCGACATGCTACAGACGTGAAAATTATACGAAAGGAAGAAGGTGCTGTGATATGCAGATGATTAGCTTTTCAGCGCATTCAGACAAAGCAGGCGCCAGTAGCGACACCTACATTGTGTTTAAATGAGGAAATTGTTCAGCCGGTTCCTCATACACGAATTGCATTTGAACGTTGTTGCCTGGTGAAAAGTTGTTACGATGTCTCGTGTAAGAAGGAGAAATGCGTACCAGCACGTTTCTGACTTTGATAAAGGTCGAATTGTAGCATACCGGAATTGCGGTTTATCTTATCGCAGTATTGCTGCTCGCGTCGGTCGAGATCCAATGACTGTTAGCAGAATATGGAATCGATGGGTTCAGGACGGTAATACGGAACGATATGCGGGATCTCAACGGCCACCTATCACTAGCAGCCGAGAACACAGGCATATTATCCGCATGGCCGTAATGGATCGTGCAACCACGTCACGAGCCGTGAGTCAAGAAATGGGGTCGTTTGGAAGACAACTAGTGTCTGCACGACAGTTCGACGACATTTGCAGCAGCATGGACTCTCAGCTCGGAGACCATGGCTGCGGCTTCCCTTGACGCTGCGTCATAGACAAGAGCACCTTCAATGGTGTGATCAACGACGAACCTGGGCGCATGAATGGTGAGACGTCATCTTTTCAGATGAATCCAGGTTCTGAGTACAGCATCATGATGGTCGCATCCGTGTTTGGTGGCATCGAGGTGAAAGCACACTGGCAGCATGCATTCGTCATCGTCATACTGGCCCATCACCTGGCGTGATGGTATAGGGTGTCATTGGATACACGTTTCGGGTACCTCTTGTTCGCATTAACTTGTGCTTCGAACAGTGCACGTTACATTTCTGGTGTGTTACGACCCGTGGATCTACCCTTTATTCGAGCCCTGCGAAACCCTACGTTTCAGCAGGATAATGCCCGACCGCATGTTGCCGGTGTTGTACGGACCTTCCTTGATACGGAACATGTTCGGCTGTTGCCCTGGCCAGCACGTTCTCCAGATCTTTCACCAATAGAAAACGTCTGGTCAATGGTTGCCGAGTGACTGGCTCGTCACCAAATGCCAGTCACTACGGTTGATGAACTGTGGCATCATGTTGAAGCTACATGGGCATCTGTACCTGTACATGCAATCCAATCTCTGTTTGACTCAATGCCCAGGCGTATAACTGCTGTTATTACTGCCAGAGGTGGTTGTTCTGGGTACTGATTTCTCAGGATCTATCCAGTCAAATTTTTTGAAAATTTAATCACTTGTTATTTCTAGTATAATATATTTGTCCAATAAATATCATTTTGTTATCTGCATTTCTTCCTGGTGTAGCAATTTTAATGGCCAGTATTGTATATTCATAGTAATTTTTTTAACTAAACAGTATTTATTATTTTAGTTGTATTTTTAATTAAATGTAATCTTAAATTAGACTTTCTAAAGCCTAAATGTTTAGTTTTTTAAAAAATTTTTCTTATACTATTGCTTCCATTAAAGCGTCATTATTGCTTCTTTACATTTTATGTCAAACTTTTGACGTCGTATCGAAATTTATGATTATAATGAAATTTTACGTTATAGTTTCATAGCAAACAATTCACTTTAATATTTTTCTCAATTTTGTGTAAATTTAGATTTTAAAATTTCTATATTAAATTTTTATATTTCAGTGAAATTGTAATATAAAAATATACTACAATTTTATTGTACTATAAGAGTTTGTTTTGGAAAATATAACACACATGAGAAATATAATTAATATTACATATATATTAACAATTAATATTCAGGAATATATATTAACAATTAATATTCAGGATTAAAATTTTGTTATAACCTCCTGAAATCAGATTTTGAAAATTTGACTTGTCTTTCTAGTTTGATTTTTGGGCGTTAAAAGGTTTTAAGGTTTGAAATTTAAATTTGGTATTCAGTTGAAATCGCCCAATTCGATTTCAATCTCGTTAAAAAGCTAAAATCTAATTAAAATCAAAAAGTTTAATCCTACTGCTTTACAAATTAAATTAACTAACTATTTATGAAAAATTAGTTTTATTTTCCACATAAGTAAATTTTAATTAAATGGTAAATCATTTCATAAAATTTTTCAGGTTTTTAGAATTATAATATAGAATAGTACTGAAAATTTATTTTTAAATTTTAAAAATATATTACTACAATTTTAGCTTGTTATATAATAAAGCAATTATTTTTCAGAATTATATTCATATATAAACTTAATAACTATTTGAAATTTGATTTAATTAAATTTTAATTCACGAAAAATTCCTTTTCCTACTTTTCCTTTAAGGATTTCTGGTTTGAGAACATTTTTTAGGATTCTGGTTCTGATTTGCGAAAATTAGTCCCACCCCTTTCAATTCTAGAAATGCATGGTTTAAAATTTTATCAACAAAAGAAACTCATTTTTAAGCTTATTAAATGAATATGATATGAAAAGAACAAGTTATTATATTTCGAAACACAATTCGAACAAAAGAAACAATGAAATGAATACAATGTTCGAACAGAACGAATTACTAAAAGTGTAAAAAGCGATGGGAAGTTGGTGTGAAAGAATGAAAAGTTACGTGTCATGGTCACAGTTATGTTATTGTTTAGCACTCGTCGAAATGATTGCTTATGGTTTATTTTTATGCAAAATAACTTTTGTACACCTGATTCCCATAACCCTTATTTTGTGAACTCTCCAATGCCTTGAACTAACTCCCCCACAAAAAAATGCATCAGTCCGACATGTTTTGAAACATATTAAAATAATCTAATTTTTTTTTTCCATGCTTTGTTTTCAGAGAAAACGATATCGTATTCATCGCAGCACGTGAGAACATTTTAATAATCGTTTGATTGCAAAGAGATTGCAATCGTTTGGTTTTCAAAAATTTACATTTGAATAAGATAAAGCTAATTGTTCCACTTATTCATACGAAGAAACATTTATGCATGTGTGTGTTAATTTGTACATATATGTATTCTGCGTATTCATAATTTTCAGATAAATACGTAAAACAAATTTATTTTTCACAATAATGTCAATCATTGAAAATAAAACTGACAAACTCTGATTCCGATATAACTTAACCCCTTAATAACTATTTTTTTTAACGCAATATTTAGCGCATTTGAATTAACTCAAGGGTACATGTTAAGGTTGATCGCAGTTTAATAGCTTATTCATGGCCTTATGTTTCTCCACTTTTTTGGGGATCAGCATTCTGATGTACAATTTAGCATGACATGGGTTCAATTCTCATCTTGGGTAGGGGTGTTTGTTGATTCTGAAAACACTTTAAGTTGTAGGCCCTAATATAATTAACCCTCATATATGCAAAACGTGATTGTATGGGACAAAATTTATAATTCAAATGCATTTCATTTGAAATATTAATTTTACATTGGAAATATATGAATTTTGAGAATATGAACATAATTTTGCATTGGAACTATATAGAATTAACACTTCATGTTATTTTAATTTATTTACCTCACCGACATAACTCGTTATGTAAAACCTGTCTCATTTACTTGCTTATTTAATGTATTTTATCCTCAATTTAGAACATTAGACCAAATTAGGTCATGGAATATAATTATATAAATCGATTAAAAAAGTAAACAAACTGCAAAATATTCAATCGACACGATAAAATAACGCAAATAAAATCGCTTGCTTGTTGGGGAACTGATAGGATGTAATTGGGTTATCCACGTGCGCTCGCAGTGGGGATACACACAGCTGTTGTTACATACACCAAGCTGTGTGAAGTGATACATATTCCTGATTTGATAATTTCTTGGTGTTTTGGTTTGGTTTAAACCCAAGTCAGACTTTAAATAGCGCTTATGCCTTGTTGCTAGGAGGAAGCGGATCAGAGCGCTGTACGTATACAGAGATGAATGGTCTGTACAAAATCACGATGTAATATAAATCGTGTGTTCTTACAAGATCATAACCGTAACTGAGCATGTTCTGTTAATAGAAAATTCATTTCCCGTAGAAAATAGAAGATCTAAAGGTCGTTAAAAATATATAACCATTAAAGAACACCGCGAAATACTCATTTAGATACAAAATATCAAAAGCGAATTCCTTCAATATATTGGAGACTTTTTTTTTAGCTGTAATTTTTTAACTGTAATACATAGTACTTTTTTTATATATATAATAAATTCAAAAGATTTCAAATTTCAGTGGTATTTATAGCATGCCACCTTAAACATTTTTATATGATTATTGAACAAAAATTCGTAATTTGACAGATAATGGCATGGATATTAAGATTCAAATTTAATTACAACAAATAAATTTAATTTTGTGTAATAAAAGATGGAAATGTCATTTCTGGACCCGCGCAATCAGGCGAGTAAAGGCATTCTTTTCCGTGCTCGAAAGGTACTGAGTTCAATACTGTTTTTAAAGAGAACTGGAAAGGTTTATCCATACTCAACGGGTATAATATTACTCCATTGTGTTACAGAAAGGATACCAGCTCAGGGATCGACCAAGTTACCTAACCATCATTCAAAATTACAAGTCGTTTTTAGAGTTCAGTGTAGTCAGTAGAAATATGGTAGCCGAAAAGTTAAATCAAAAAGCACATGCGGAAAACACATTGATGTAAGAATGTCATCCGGCTATATCGCTTTATTTTTCAGTGCTTTTGTTTCGGTTAAAATTCTGCAGTAATTACAAGGTAAGTAAGTTACTAACGATAGTTTGAAATTTTATTTTTAAAATAGAGCCAAATTCGTTTCTTTACAATTCAGTAAATAATCCATATGTATATTTTTCCCGAAGGTTTGATGGAAAATAATAGTTGAAATATTAATAAGTAGGAAAGCGTTTGAATATTTATATCATATCTCCTTCACAGATAATGGCTTTGTTCGAGTTTCACGAGGGAAGTAAAATCTGGAAAATTCCCAAGCACTCACTTCGACAAAAGATGCGAAAAAGCTTTGCATATCTAATCCATGGTATTAAATGCACATTATATTTAGTTTTTTTTTTAAGAATTTAAATTATTATGTTTTTTTTCTAATAGTGGGCACTGGGTCGTTAACTTTTCGCTACAACAAGGCCAGAAACTGCTACTCATTTAGCGTTACCCGGTGGACACCTGTGAACCAAGTCACGGAGGCAAGAAGCATTAGCCACGTCACACCACCATAAACCCATTTATAGGGTGGACCACATTCATACATCCCCTCAGGAAAAGACAATAAACACAGAGAAAGAAGAAGAAAGTACAACCATACCCATGCCGGGATTCGAACCCAGGTCCTCCCCATCCGCAGTCAGGTACGCAGACCACTAAAAAGGGTAGGCAGCAGAATTTAAATTATCTGATATTTTATTTTTAGTTATAAAAATATTTTGGATTAAGTATTTTTATATATAGTATGTAAGGTTATAGGTTTGATCCCAGCTATTTCTAATAGAAAGGAGAATAGATGCTTCCCTTCTGCTCATTCTTTATCGAAGTGGGTGCTTGCGAGTTTTCCTGAATTCCTTCCCTTCTGAATCTTGAACGTATGAGTAATTTAATATTTTTGTACCATATTTTAATGAATTGTTGAGCTTTCTCCAAAAATGTATTTTGGAAAGGATTTATTTGACGGTACCTACTGATTTTCAGATCCCAACAAAAATATCATAATTAATTCACTAAGGAGGCTTTATAGCTGATAATAATTTTATCTTGAAAAAAACAAATCAGTTTTCACGCATAATCATCACTGTGACCGAATATCGAGGATAGCTCGAATAACTCGACACTCCTTGAAATGGACGCGTCTCTCAACCGAGACAATCACCACTTTCGCGTCCATCCTGTGGAGTGTCGTCTGACATCTTAAACCGAAGCTTCTAGAAAATTTTGCTTAAAAAAATGTGAGGCGAGCCTTATCTGCGGAGCAGATGAAAGAAGTCAAGGCTCTTCCAAACGAGAATTTCTGAAGGCACGTGGCGCTTCTGGGTGAAATGCAGATGAGGCGATACGCGTCTCTTGGCTGTAATACGTGATTAAATCGTTTTAGCTATCTTTTTCCATCTCTAAGAGAAAAACAAGATTTCTGCCGAAGCAAGTCGAATGCATTTTAATTAAGATCATTATATTTCTATCTATTATTGTGATAAAAAAATAGAATTAATAAATGAGGGTAATTCGATCATCAATAAGTTAATGATGAATTTTTTTTTAGGATTATTTCAGTGAAAGCATCTCTTTTGTGACTGTATAATTTCCTTAAACTTAATTTATTGGGCATTTGATAAGAAGTGTTTTTGTGGTAGAGGGTTTCAGGTTCGATACTAGCCGCTGTTGAGCACAATAAGAGCTACGATATTACGTATAGCCAAACTGTTGTGAAGCACGAACATCTACAGTTATTTTAATGATTCTTTGATGTTATAAACCGTCAAATCTTATTAATTTGATTTTAAGATGAGAAATTATTAAAAAGTTGATGTTAAATACTCTATTATATTTACTTTTATAAGTTTTTGTCATCAAAAAAAATTGAAGCCATTTTTTTTATTCACAAAAAAGTAGAAGCTAAATTTTCATCAACAATAAACTACCCATTCAGTTAGAGAAAAAAAAGAAAAACGGAAGATAATAAAATTTTATTCTTATTTGATGCTTATACTTTTACAAATATCTTATCAAAATAAAAAGGAAATCAAATATCTTTTCGTTTGATAACGATAAAATCACTCGTTTTCTTGAATTTTGGAGAAGAATATTTATTTATTTTTCTAAAATTAAACAAAACTAATCCAAGCTAAACTTTATTTTAATTTCAACACATAGCTACCTAATGTTTCTTGAATTATATATATGCATAAAACTATCTAGGCGAACTTCGGGGTGTACCTTAAGATTAACGGCGTTGAAACTCTTGCCTATCATCAAGAAACTGTTAATTTTGAGCCACGGTCAGATGACGAGATGACATCTGAGCCAGCATCCTTTTCTCCACATCCATGACACACCAGCAGTTACTTTGGACGTCACAGTTACCGAATTGGCTTCTATAGTAACCTAATTGGTTATATTCTTCATAGTATTGTTTGATTTTTATTCAAAATGAAATTTTTATGCTTAATCTAATAATATCTAATATTATTTACGTAAACCTTTATTGAATAATGAATGAAGGTAAGGTATTCAAAGTAAAATTGAAATTGACCATTGAAATATTTGTTATATAAATAATAGAAGTTGTTGAATATAAATTTTATTAAGTGAATATTTCTAATATGATATTACAGTAATCGAAAATATAGTAGTTAAGTAAACAACATAATCGTATATAATACATATCGCACAGCACGCGGCGCAACTTAAATATATTTTTTGGGAGTCATTGTTTTAATGAGAATACTTTATAAGATCTATATTGTTTAATAAAATACAAAATGAATACAAATGTGCTTCGAGTATAACACTCCAAAGCTAAATATGCATTAAAATTTTGTCACAGTATCTTTATTAGTATTTTATATAGTGTGGATGTTGGTCATTTATTATAACAGATCACTTCTTAGACTGCCAGACTTGGTCTTTGCTGACCAAATTATCAAATTGCTTTGACCAAAATAATGGTTTGTTGGTCTTCGTTATGCAAATCCCGTAGTTCTGAGAACAATATCACCTTTCAAAACTACTTACTTTCACTTTAATTACCTACTTTCACTTTAACACCTACTTTCACTTTAATTATACTTTAACTTTTAAACTACATTAAAATTTTTAAACTACTTTAACTTCTTAATTTAATTCGCGAATTTTTTCTTATTACTTTTGGAAACCATATTTTTCTCTATTTAACATACATTCTTCTGTATTTGATATATATTTCTCATGGTATTGATTTGCCTATCATTCATTGTATTGCTTTGCTTATTTTTCAATGTATTACTTTGATTCCATTTACTTATTTATTTATTTTTTTTATATAGTTGTATTTTCTTCTTATACAGACAATCTTATATCGAATAGCACGAATATTTTTAGACATTTGTCTTTCATGATAGTCTAAAAAGAGAGTCTCATTTGCATAGTTGACTAGCTCCCTCCTGATGAAGACGTGGTCCCTATGCCTTTTCCCAATTTATATTAGGTTGGGGAAAAAGAAATCCATTATTTTTACGTGAACTTTTTGTAAATTCTTTCAGATTCGCTTTGTAAAAAGGTTTAAAACAGTTTTCATGTAGATTTTTAGGTCTTGTGCGAAGCTACGACTGCTGCCATGCTGTCAAGTTTGATAATTTTTGATATTTTATAGACATTCTCGACGATGTTGTATCCATGCGAGGTGCATCTTTAGCCTCCAAATACCCAAACGGAATCGACGAAACCAAAATTGTGCGTAACTGGTTGTTACAGTCCTATATAGGACGATAAACACCTTTCACAATTTTAGCCACCTGGTTAGCATTTTCGCCATTATAAAAGAAAAACTAAAATGTATCGAATTTTCTGTTTGTTGTCTTCTATTTTTAAAACCTTGTATTCGTAACTGAATTAATCAAACAAAAAACCGCAAGAGGATATTTTAGTGTCAAATGTCACCTTTCCAACGAGCATAAATTTGAAATTGTTTGATAGATACCTCACGAGATAGCGATCACTACAGACGTCTACCGAAAAAATAATGGATAACTTTTTCCCCAAACTAATATTATATTATATTGTTTTTCCTGATTTTGTCTTATTGGTATTAAATTGTATAGTTTCTTCTTTGTTTTATCTTGATCTTCTAATTACACCTTACTTAATTTATATTGGCATTTCTTTCAATAGCTGCTTTTGCGCTGGTTTGACTGCCCATAATATTTGTTGGTAGATATTGTATTTGCTTTCTATTTTCTATACATTGTATTTACTGCTTTATATATATATATATATATATATATATATATATATATATATATATATTGTTTTTTATTTAACTTTTTGTATAAAATAAAAATTTAACCTACACTTATCAATTAATTGTTTTGATTTTCACAGTTTACTGTTCAAATGTCTCTTTTGCACAATTCCGCGTCATACACATCTATGTGAGTGTAATACACATAACAATATTGTCTATCTAATAAATAATAAAAATAGTTGAGCCGCATCAGACACTTTGTTGCACATAAATAACACCATTTCCATTACAAAATTCATTAAATGCAATCAGTGGCAAAATAAATCCAACAATCTGCGATAATAGACGGCATTCGGCAATATGCACTTGTGATTTCGGAACGACTTTTGATGCTCTTCAAACGACCTTTCCTGTCTTTGAAGATACGAAATCTCCATTCGGAGCGTGTTTTTCCCAATCCGATTGTAAAACAGACGATGATAACAGAGGAACGCTTCGTTCTCCACACGGAACGGCGCAGTCGAGTGACCTAGGCAGGCAATTTGAGATGTTTGCAAGCGATCAAAACATTCCGCGGAAAAATTTGCGCAGCTGCCTCCGCCGATGGGGACAGCCGTTACAAAAATCGTGGAATTGCGTTGATTTCACGTCCAGCTGCACCCTCCGATGAGGCAAAATCTATTTTGAATCGATGGTTAAGCAGAAAACGATACTGCTGAGCAAACGATTGCTAAAATATTTATTTAACAGAACGCTGACATCTCGAGCAGTAACTAGAAAATTCCTAGGGAATTTTTCGAGATAAAAAAAGGGTTCTTTATTTTGCAACTACAACTTCACATATATTATTTAAATAATAGAAACAAAAGAAAATTGTATTTAAATATGTATTCTGATATGCTAGCAGGTGAATCAATTCAATCGAATTTTAAATTTGTAATAAATTTTATTTATATTAAATTGATATATTCATATGGATCAACTTAAATATAGATTAGAGAAAATGGTTTTAAGAGTTAAAGAATTCAATTAATTTTATTTCTGATGTTAAGAAATACGATGACGAAATCAATAGCTATTGGTGATAACATATATGTATGAAATTTATTTTCCATTGTTCTTGCACAGAATAAATCATGGTGAAAGAAAGAGAAGTTCATTATTAGTGTCTTATTAATGATTTAAAAATCCTATATATCATTTCAGTCACTGATATAGTTGACTGTATAATTTTAATATATCTATACAATCCACTGATAAGTTATATAAATAACTCCCAATATATTGATTGATAACTTCTTCTTCTATAGCACTACAGCCTTCTGCAGGCCATAGTAGTTATTATAATTAATAACTAGTATTCATAAATAATAGAACTGACTTTAAAAGGATGTAAAATTAAAGCTATCTGTTATTTTGATCAGAATTTTTCTCAATATGTTGTAAACATAATAAAGGGTTTCTTCATATCTTTTTGTGAATTTTCTGATACAGGAAGCACTTGTAGAATTTTACTCTTATACTTGGACACGATACAGAGAAATTTTTCCTTTAAATCAAACTAATCTTCACACATGCACGCGCATGTGTATGCAATTCGATTTTATTTTTCTTTCAATTCTAGAATTTGAATTTGTCAGAAATTAAGATTTATTTTCTTTTCTAATTTAATTTTTATTGTTACAAGTTTTAATTTTGACAGAATAGCTTTCTGTAATTTATTTATCAAATTGATGTATGAAATACAAGAATCCTTAATATC
Organism: Latrodectus geometricus; assembly: GCA_026290005.1. Taxonomy (NCBI): domain Eukaryota; kingdom Metazoa; phylum Arthropoda; class Arachnida; order Araneae; family Theridiidae; genus Latrodectus; species Latrodectus geometricus. The sequence continues at coordinate 86,366 of JAPDSC010017794.1, forward strand.
TGATGTTAGCAATTATTAGATTTCTTGAAGAATATTGTTAAAGTATTAAAAGTTCAAAAGTGTGGAATATCGAACATTTTTTATTAAAAATATTTGGGCTGTAACTATTCTCAGGAAAAATGTCATAATTTCTATTATTTCTTATATATGAAAATAAAACGAACATAAATTTCTCCTAACTGCGAATAGTTTGGAAATAAAACACATGGATTTTTCTCTCTCTTTCTCACTCAATTTTTACAACTCTTTGGAGTTGCTGCTTTCATATAAATCAGTCACATAATCCCAAATAGGTTAATTATCAATGCAGAAATTTATATTTGCATAAGAAATCGTATAAAATTAATTAAAGCAAAACATATTTTCAAGGATAAAGCTGTGTCATGTTTAAAATGCCTCAGAAAATAAGTAAAATGGATAATCAGATTAATAATAGAAAAATCTGATTGTTAATAATAATTAATATTTTTTGTATTTTTAAAATATAATTAGGCTAAAATTTACTGTACGGTCACCCTTGGCGCGATTTTTTCACATTTGGCGATAAGTAACATTATTTGGCAACCCAACTAATTCCGACCAATCGCAGTTGAGGGATTCCTAGCAATCATTCAATATTCTGTTTTTATTTAGACCTCGCTTGTGCAAAATGGCGAGATATTTGGCGACTTTTTAAAAAAGTCGCCAAGGGTGACCGTACATTAAATTTTTACCTATACTTATTCAATCATATAACTAATTAGAATACTGTGCTGGGGAAACCAGAATTTATGATTCACATGAAACAAAGAAACTACAAGAAATTATTTTTAATTAAAATTTTGAATAAACCTCCAACAGAAGGATTTGTTGGCTTAATGAAGTTCATTAAAGTAGTGTCTATCAGTTATACTTTTTATCACTCTAGAAAAGAGCTTCTAACCATGCATTTTTATGATCTCCCTTCGTGTAGGTATATTCTATCTGTCCTAAAAAATTCTAACCGCTGTTCTGATACAACCTGTATATTATATATTTTTGAATTTTAAATTGCTACAAAAATTATGTGTAACAGAATATCCAAAGAATAATTTAAAAAAATTTTCTTCTAACATTCTTTTTGGCGACAAATTTATTCTAGGACGTCATTATATAAAAGACAGCTTTACCACACTATGAAATTGATTCATGATCGAATTTAACCGAAAATACAAAACAGCTTTCTAGGAAAAGTAAACAACGGAGAAGTATCGAAATTCTTGCTGAAGTTTACCAACAGCAAATAGTTTGCTGGAAGTCGATACAGTCAATCAGAAGCCAAGTTGCCAACTTCAACAACAAAGAAAAACAAAGCAGGCAACTTTGTTTAACAAATGGCTGAGGGAATTCAGCAGGATCGATTATTACAGAGAAAAACACACAGCTTGCTTTTGGGACCGAAGAAGAAACAACTTCCCATCGATTAAATAACTTATTTTGCAGCTTGTTTTCATCGATATCGCATTCTGCAGTCGAGTCTTCCGTTTGTTCTTGTAGAACAAAGAAAGCTGTGTTTGAAGAAGTCTTTTTTTAGGCAACAAATTTATAGATACTTCCGTTTCTGTTGCCAAATTATGAGTTTCAAAGCTATAAAGTATACAAACTAATAAAATAAATAATCAAAATGAAGCTCGTTTTCTTCTAACAAGAAAAACTCAATCATAATTGATAGAACATGTGACTGATAAATCACATCTTCATAAATTTATTATCAGATTGATGATAAATAAATTGGATTTATTATTTGCAAAGAAACAATTAAATTCTTATGGCTTAGATAAGGATAAGAAGTCTTGGTTTTACAATGTTCAATTACGTATGTTTATTTTAAACTGGAATATCAAACACAAGATTTCATTGTGGTAGAATTTAGGATCTGTCTTAAGAGTTACGCAATTTTTCAAACAAAAATGGCTTAATTTTATCGAAAACTTTACTAATTCAATTTATATGGTAGTTTTGGGAGAAACTTTTTTTTTTTATTTGCGATGGAACCATTTGAATTTCTTTTGAATTTAAGTTATATTTGTAAATTAGATGTAAGTAAATTGTTCTGATTTTTGTACTTAATTTTTCACAGCAATAAAATATTATGTACTGTATCATACTCAGAAATTACTGGGAAAATATTTTATTTAGTACACTAGTTCTTGGAAACTTTAACAAAACATTTTAAATTCAAACCAAACTATCTTTGTTTTTCAAAGGGATGCACCTTTACAGTTTTAACAGGTTGTTGAAGTAATGGTTCAAAAAAAACCATAACGAACTTTTACACTTTTCAGAAACGGAAATTTCAATTCAGTAAATTTCGTTCACTTTCAGCACGAAAAAATTAAAAGGTACTTTTTTTTCAAAATTGAAAATTCGTAATTAAATATGGTTAAAATTTCTGAAACTGACAGAAAATTTAAGAAAATAAGCACATAATTTAAACATCTTAATTTTTTTTAAACTTCGTTTTTTTCGAAATTCTTAATTCTTGGTTGATTTGGAAATATTTCCAAATCAACCAAGTTGATTTAAACATCGCACATTTGGCTGCTGTTGGTCGCCTGCGATTTAATTTTACGAAAATACGCGTAGATTTTAAAAACCACCGATATCTATATAAAAAACGTAATAGTGAAATATCTATTGAAAAAGATAAAATCTGCATGAGTTGATTAGTAAATCGGAAGTTCACAAGTGGTATAACATATCAAAGAAAGAATGTAGCAAAGATTATGTTTTAAAATATATAATTATATTATTAATTAAATAAAATGGAACTCTTCTTTTTATAAATTTTTAATTAGTTTTGTAATGATTTGTTTATCAACTTTGCCTTTAATGGGATTTTTGGCAATAACTAAGGCTTTTAAAATTGTATTGCAAAGCAGGGGAATTAAAATTTAATCATAAGGAAATATTTGACAGAGGAAAGCTCTCATAAACATATTAAAATTATTGCTCATATGCGTATATTTTTTATTTATTAAAATAGTTACAAAATATTCAAAGTAATTTGATATTTTAAATAAAAGATTTCACTGTTTTTCATTTTTATGAATTATATAGCTTGTGCTTATAACGAATTATTTCAATCCAAATTAAATAGAAAAATTAAAAACTTCGGTAATTAATTTTTTGATATTTATATTCCATCTTTTTTTAGTTGTAAAATTTTTATCACTAATCAATTCTGCAGTAACAAAAATTGGCTTTGAATTTTAGCCAAATTGAAATAAATTAAAAAATTTAAACTAAGCCTTCATTTTTAATGGATACAACTTTCACGGAGAATGTGATGAAAACTTGTAAAAAAATAGGAAAATATATGAGAAATTTAAAGTAATTTTATTCTTCACATTTTTGGAACACGTCAACCACTTAAATATTTAAAAAACATTAACCCTTCTTTGCATAATGGTGGAAATTTCCATCATAACCTATAATGCCCAAAAATTATATAAAAGAACAAGTTCACTTTAAGTTGATCGCGTTTGGATACCTTTTTAATGTCCATTGCATAAAAAGAAACATAGCTGTCAAAAATAAACAAGTGTCATTATCAGTGAAACGAGCTTAAAGTTGTCTCATTCCGCTGTTTGTTGTAGTTGCAATAAACGTATGATTTCGTTTATAATTTTGTTTTATTATATTAGAGTTTCTATTGCTAAAAAATTGAAAATGAGTGGATGAAAGGTTTGTAACACGTGTTTCTGTTATTTTCCTCTTTTATTTCTATTTAGTACTAAGCTAATGATCTAAATTTGGATGATGATGGAAAGTTTTGGCATATTGTTTTTTGCTAAATTTATACTATAAATATATACTAAGATTTTTTTTAACCATTTTTCCTTTAATTTTGAACATGAATTATATCAACTTGATTTATTTCACCAATAAAGAAAAAATCATGCAAAGAAGGGTTAAACATGATAAATTATTTAGGAAAAGTTACCCATAAGGATTCACGCATTTATAACATATGATGTGAGTGTAGTTCAGATGATATGACATAGAATATTGGTGCAGTCCGTATCATATTCTGAGAAATCCCATTTCTGCGTTGAAAATGACTTCCCCAATCGCTTTTTGAGCATAAGCGCAGGAAACTTTGTCCAGCTTTTTGAGTCTTGCCGCTATGTACAGACCAAACAAATCAAACTGATCTTTCGCACCTAGCTCCTTAGCAGTGGCTGGCTCAGTTGATTGTTCGGGTACGTTTGGTCTCTCTTCGGAAGTACTCGTATCTGCTTCGGAGCTTTTTGGTCCTAAATGAATCCTTTCGGTGGCAGAACATGTTCGGGTACTATTCGGCTTGATAGTAGCCGTACCAACATTAGGACGGAGAGAGAAGGCAGGAGGGATCTGGTCTGAAGCTGGTCGCATGAGTGAGTCTATCGCTTGAGTGTTGAAATTCGCTACCCATAACCCGTCTCCTATACAGTATTCACGTGTTGGGGGTGGGGTATCGTCACGGATTTCAATGACTTCTTGCTTGATGACTACTTCCGGATCTAAGGTTCTTGATGATTCTCCCGAACTTGACGGCACTGTTTCATTCGGTTTGGATGTGGAATCTCCAGCACTTGTTGGATCCATTGTACTCGGTACTGGGATTTTCCGTTTACTTTTAGAGACTTTTTTTAAACAAGGAGAACCCTATTTTTATAAAGGAAAATTAAAAGAAAAATATAATTAACTATCAGTAAAGGAAACATCTTTCACACACATAAATTGTACCACAAAAAACCACAGTAATACATAATTACGCTTTGTTCCAAAATATGATTTACGCATTCTTTTATCATTTAAAAAAGTATTGTTTCAAATGCTTAAATATCATCATGTGCCAAACTTTGCAAGTTATTTATAATTGTTTTCATTAATAACGTGTTTAGTTATCAAAACAAAAATTAGATTCTTACAATTTTTTAATTTGCATTCTTGAATACTTCCACGATCCCAGCCTGGAAGCATTCAAGACTATTATTGGCGAATTAAGGTTTTATTATAAAGTTACCATAATTAATAAATGCTTCTAAGCAATCTCATTAAGAATCTGAAAGAAAACATTAAATTTCTAATCCCATATTTCCTATCGAAAAGCAATCTTCCAATATTTATTTTATAACAGTTACAAATTTAAATAAATTACGTTGTTTTTATGGAGTTTCACTTTAAAATACTATAGTGTTATAGTAAAAATATATTTTTTATGCTTCGTAAAAAGCCTGAAAGCTGAATATTGAAAGATACTAGTTAAAAATGTCCCAGTTATTTATTTACAAATTGATTTTTAATTAAAATGTTATTACCGTTTACTTGAAAACAGAACAGTGGATATATATATTAGGTTGGAGAAAAAGAAATCCATTATTTATTACATTTATTCCTAAATAATCTATAGGAGTTGTTAAAAAGTTATATATATGTATATATTAGGTTGGCGAAAAAGAAATCCATTATTTTTACGTGAACTTTATGTAACTTCTTTTGGATTCACTTTGTAAAAAGGTTTAAAACAGCTTTCATGCAGATTTTTACGTCTTGCGCGTTACGACTGCTGACATGCGGTTAACTTCGATCATTTTTGATATTTTATAGACATTTTCGACGATGCTGTATCCACATGCGAGGTGCATCTCTAACATCAAAAATATCCGAACGGAATCGACGAAACCGAAATTGTAGGTAACTGGTTGTTACAGTCTTATATAGGACGATGAACACCTTTCACAATTTTAGACAAATGGCTAGCATTTTCGCCATTATAAATGAAAAACTAAAATGTATCGAATTTTCTGTTTGTTGTCTTCCATTTTTAAAACCTTGTACTCATAACTGAATTAATCAAACAAAATACCTCAAGAGGATATTTTAGTGTCAAATGTCACCTTTCCAACGAGCATAAATCTGAAATTGTTTGATAGATACCTCACGAGATATCGATCACTACAGACGTCTACCGAAAAAATAATGGATTACTTTTTCCCCAAACTAATATATATATATATATATATATATATATATATATATATATATATATATATATATATAAATAAATAAAGTTTGTATGTAGATGTACTTAGACAACTTTATATTTAATGTTTACTTTAAAATTGCTCCCAGCTTTTCCTAATATTCTTATTAATTAAGTAAATTCAGTATCTATATACACTACTGGCCATTAAAATTGCTACACCAAGAAGGCGACATGCTACAGACGTGAAATTTATACGAAAGGAAGAAGATGCTGTGATATGCAAATGATTAGCTTTTCAGCGCATTCAGACAAAGCAGCTACCAGTAGCGACACCTACATTGTGTTTAAATGAGAAAATTGTTCAGCTGGTTCCTCAATCACAAATTGCATTTGAACGTTGTTGCCTGGTGAAAAGTTGTTGTGATGCCTCGTGTAAGAAGGAGAAATGCGTACCAGCACGTTTCTGACTTTGATACAGGTCGAATTGTAGAGTACCGGGATTGCGGTTTATCTTATCGCAGTATTGCTGCTCGCGTCGGTCGAGATCCAATGACTGTTAGCAGAATATGGAATCGATGGGTTCAGGACGGTAATACGGAACGCCATGCGGGATCTCAACGACCACCTATCACTAGCAGCCGAGAAGACTGGCATATTATCCGCATGGCCGTAATGGATCGTGCAACCACGTCACGAGCCGTGAGTTAAGAAACGGGGTCGTTTGGAAGACAACAAGTGTCTGCACGAACAGTTCGACGACGTTTGCAGCAGCATGGACTCTCAGCTCGGAGACCATGGCTGCGGCTTCCCTTGGCGCTGCGTCATAGACAAGAGTGCCTTCAATGACGTAATCTTTTCAGATGAATCCAGGTTCTGTGTACAGCATCATGATGGTCGCATCCGTGTTTGGCGGCATCGTGGTGAACGCACACTGGCAGCGTGCATGCGTCATCGTTATACTGGCCCATCACCTGGCGTGATGGTATGGGGTGCCATTGGATACACGTCTCGGTTACCTCTTGTTCGCATTGACGGTGCTTTGAACAGTTTCAGCAGGATAATGCCAGACCGCATGTTGCCGGTATTGTACGGACCTTCCTTGATACGGAACATGTTCGGCTGTTGCCCAGGCTAGCACGTTCTCCAGATCTTTCACCAATAGAAAACGTCTGGTCAATGGTTGCCGAGTGACTGGCTCGTCACCAAACGCCAGTCACTACGGTTGATGAACTGTGGCATCATGTTGAAGCTGCATGGGCATGTGTACCTGTACATGCAATACAATCTCTGTTTGACTCAATGCCCAGGCGTATAACTGCTGTTATTACTGCCAGAGGTGGTTGTTCTGGGTACTGATTTCTCAGGATCTATCCAGCCAAATTTTTTGAAAATTTAATCACTTGTTATTTCTAGTATAATATATTTGCCAATAAATATCATTTTGTTATCTGCATTTCTTCCTGGTGTAGCAATTTTAATGGCCAGTAGTGTATTTTAATTCAGAACTTTAATATTATCTAAGTTTTATCTGCATAACGACACTATCAAAGCAGATATTCCGTAATAAAAACAGTTCTTATCTTTTTGATTTTGAGATCAAACAGAAGGAAATAAAAAGGAAATATTAATTGTTTTATTTAAAATACTATACAAAGAAATGCAATTGAACAAATAATTATAAAAGTATTCAGCCATTAAATTAGCTTTAATTATTTAATAGTTTTCTGAATTTCAAGTAAATAAAAATTAAATTCATAAAATATTACTACTGTTTTGAATAGTGATATATATTGATGATAAAAAAAAAAAACGCTTTTATAAAAATAGTATAATTAAAGCTATGTATGTTGAAATACTAGACAAATAAATATATCTGCGTTATATAAGTGTTCTTAACATCTACCTTTTTTTTTCGTACTTACTTTTGTAGGCGTTTTAGTGAAATCAAATTTATGGGGTATGACACCTGGTTTCAGAATTATTTTTCCTCCTTGAAATTTATATCTCATGTAATTCTCCATGTCTTTCTCCAACTAAATAAATAACAACAGATTTGTCATTTCTCAGAAAAATTTGAATTATTGAAAGTATTTTAAACTTCATAAGAAATTAGGGACACAATTTTTAATGAAGTAAATATAAATAGATATTGAAATTTAAATATATAAAATAAATATTCTGCAATACAAGGAATAATGCATAGCATTTAAGTAATTATAGTTTTGGTTATAAAGACATTATATAATTTATATTTAAGAATTGTCACGAACAAAAATAATAAAATATTGAATCAAATGTTATTAAATTTAAACAGTTAGCAAGAGATCAAACACATTTTATTTTATCAAGAATTTTAAAATAACATAGAATTTTTATATGCTTTAATCAAAATATGTCGCCACTTTTTAAAAATTTCTTTTGGCGCCATTTCTTCTCACCATCTTTAACTACTGTTTTGGCAAAATATACTTACGCTTAAATAGTAATAGAATCAAATAGTTAAATCTCTGGACGTTTTTACATATTTTTTTAAATTACATCTTTTTAAAACATCTAAATGTAAAAAATTTTTTAAAATTTGTAAACAGTCTGTGTTTTCATAAAATGTTTAAGAATAAATTTTATCCAAAATTATGTATTCAATGAAATAAATAATTTGTGGGAAGATTTATTTAATTATAATTTTTATGTATTATTTAAGAGAATATATGTTTGATAAAATGAACTTTTTCTATTTCTGTAGCTTTAATTATACACTGTCAAATTTTTATTTTAATTAAACATTTTATTTTAATTCCTAGTGATTCTAAAGACTTGTAAGAAATTCTGGAATATATATTTTTTCAGAGGACTGACACAAGCACATTTTACAATCACCACATAGCAACAGATGTTATTTGAAGATGATCCACGACTTTTTTCCATAAAATAATTTGTGATATGACATTATTAATCTCTGTTTCCTCTTGAAGCTATCATTATGAAGCATTTTCGTTTTAACTCACGTTATTTGCCGCATGACTACAAGAATCAAGGTCCTACAGAATACTCTTGTTTACTTTCTCAGATTTTTTAAAGTAAAATAACAACTTTCTCTGTAATTTATAAGCGCTATACATTTAATATATTATCAAAACTAATCGTATTTTAGAAATATTCTTATTTATATATTCTGATTTAAGAATATAAATTTTTTACATTGAAATAAAGGCACTAATTAGAATGCAAGGTTATATTAGTTTGGGGAAAAAGAAATCCATTATTTTTACGTGAACTTTATGTAACTTCTTTTGGATTCGCTTTGTAAAAAGGTTTAAAACAGCTTTCATGTAGATTTTTAGGTCTTGCGCGTTACGACTGCTGACTTGCGGTCAACTTCGACCATTTTTGATATTTTATAGACATTTCCGACGATGCTGTATCCACATGCGAGGTGCATCTCTAACATCAAAAATACCCGAACGGAATCGACGAAACAAGAATTGTACGTAACTGGTTGTTACAGTCTTATATAGGACGATAAACACCTTTCACAATTTTAGCCACCCGGCTACCTTTTTCGCCGTTACAAGAGAAAAACGAAAATGTATCGAATTTTCTGTTTGTTGTCTTCCATTTTTAAAACCTTGTACTCGTAACTGAATGAATCAAACAAAAAACCGCAAGAGGATATTTTAGTGTCAAATGTCACCTTTCCAACGAGCATAAATCTGAAATTGTTTGATAGATACCTCACGAGATATCGGTCACTACAGACGTCTACCGAAAAAAATAATGGATTATTTTTTCCCCAAACTAATATCATTCATTAAAAGTGTATGCATCTTTGTATTAAAAATAGTTTCTCTAAAACTCACTCGGGTATACATAATATCTGATGTGTGACATACACTAAATGATACATCATAATATTGAATTGCCTACATTTTAGATTTGTTTAATTTAAATTTTATTGTTACCTTTTTGCATGGGAATTTTATTTTATCGGATTTCGTAATTTAAAAAAAAAATCCGAACCACTTTAAATATCTGTGCCCGAGGTAGGAATCGAACCCATAGACTGTTTAATCCCTTAGAGCGCGAGTTTTTTCGGAAAAAAAAACATGTAAAAAAAATACTAAACTGATTTATTGCTCCTCTATTGAAATATAGTTACTATTCAAATGAAAAATTTTTTGAAATATCCAGGCAAAACAAAAATTCAAATTCGATCTTCTTGCTTTTAAACGTGCACCAATAAACTATTAAAATTTCGCATCTTATTTATAACAAAATGGTTTTCATAAACACGGAGAACAATTATATTCGAAAAGCCGCCCAATCTGTCTTGTGGTTAGCTTAACTGACAACGGATGGGGAGGACCTGGGTTCAAATCCCGGCTCGGGTATGGATGTACTTTCTCTCTCTCTCTCTGTGTTTCTTGTCCTTTCCTCAGATGATGGATGAATGTGGCCCGTCCTATAAACGGGTTTGTGGTGGTGCGGCGTGGGTGATGCTACTCGTACCTCCATGACTTCGTTCACAGGTGTCCACCGGGTAACGATAAAATCGTTACCCGGTGGACACCTGCGGTGTACCGGTGCCAGAAACTGAGTAGCAGTTTCTGGCCTTGTTGCGGCAAATGGGTTAATGTACTATACTTGCTCAAGGGTGCCTGTCATTAGAAATAAAAAAAAAATTATATTCGAAAATTCGCTTTGCTGCTAGTGATCTTGCTTAGGCAGCCTAATCGAATATGATTATTTTAATGCTTACCACGTAAATTGCATTCATTAAGATCTTTTAATTAATAGGGAGCAGTTTCTTACGAGTCTCAAACAAAAAGAAAAAACCGGCTGTTGTTGTTGGTTGGGTTTTGTGGCGCAAGGTCCAAAAGAGGACAAGCTGCGCCAAAAGAAAAAACCGTCCTCGACGAGCTGAAAACTTTATTGCTTATTGCTTTTCTTCTAAGTGCCTGGTTTCCTAGAATCTTCCATCAAGAATTTACCAAACATTTTGATGCCAACGGATTCACGTATTGTGGCATTGAATATTTAAAACGTTGAGAAATAATAAATGCAAGACTAAAACATTCAGATTTTTCTATTCATTTTTCCCAAACACATTTCTTTTTATTCTTCTTCCCATTTTTCTTTTGGCGCAGCTTGTCCTTTTTGGACCTTGCGCCAGAAAATCCAACCAACCATCCTATTTTTCTTTGAAGAACAAATGTAACGTCTGAGGCACTGATAACAAGCATTCATAATTCTTGTTCTTTTGTTTGATAATATTCTTAGGTAACAAGATTTGTAATTTGAAATTGCCAATAACATTTTTAATACATATCGTTTTTGCAGCATGTGCAAATGGGATTTTGAGTTGCCAAAACATTGATGGACTTATACCAAATTATTTCTCCACAATGCTCGTGGTACGGAACTTGCAGAATTATTTTTTAAGCCCTATTGTTGATGTGTTTTGAAATTAAGAATGAGAAGGTTAAAACCACTCTAAACCAAATTGGACCAGATCCTCCTTATAAAAGGACACTAAAGGTACAACGCATTTTTCAAAATAGCCTTTATCATATTTCGCAGTACATTATCAGTCGAACAGACACAATGTACCACAAAATGCTTTTTAATTGTTAGCAGTTAAGAAATCGTTCTCTTTGGATTGCGCTAATCAATGCTTTTAAGTTATCTGAATACTTGGAGACTTGTATACATTGACCATACATTTAAGACAACTGAATTTTTGGACTAGACCATACATTTATTTTGACCTTGTTTGACTAGACCATGCATTTCAGGAAATGATGGTCCCCGTCTTATAAGTACAGTTATTTTCTAGATTAGATCATCCAGGCAAAATTACGTCCCTAATTATGCACCGTAGTTTCTGCTAGAATCTTTCTCTGATCGAATGCTACTTAGGATATTTAATCCTCCAAAAAATTTTCAGGTATAGCAAGCCCTTTTCTTGTATTGCAGTGGAGGTAACGTGAAAAATTTCCATGCGAGAAATATATGTGATTGCAATAAGCTGGAACACACTCCATCTATTTCTCATTGTTGAGCAGCGGCTAGGATCGAACATGACAAATATCTTATCAAACAGGATGGCTCTACCACTGAGCCACTGTGAGTAAAAATTTTATCAAACTCGTCGAAAACTCTTTAGGCTAATTATATATATATATATATATATATATATATATATATATATATATTTAAGGGTTCCCAGTTAAATGGTTATCGTTCTGGTTTTCATTCTAACAATTCATAGGTTCAATATCCAGCATGGCCATGTATGTATGTAATGCCAAGAAGTCCATTTTAAAGTGTATGTTCCAATCCAGTTGGTTCTCGAATCTAAAAAAGTTTCCACTAAGTGATAAAAGAATCAAGCCTCTTAAAAAAGTTCACGGTAATCGAATATTTACTGTATGCAGTTTCATGTGAAATAATTAAAATACATATATTGGTTGCTCTATATAAAAAAAAGATAAACTGGCCTTTGGTTCAACAGCTCGTGGGTTCGAATCCAAACATTAAGCTTGGATGTTTGTAGTGGTTAGGAGTCTACTTTAAGCTGTAGATTCCATTCTAACTATCCATCATGTTCAAAAATGAGCGTTGAGCGAAAGACAAACCATAACAAAATTATAAGGAAATAATTATAAATGAATAATGAATAAATGAATTATATTAAATATTAATAAATGATGTTAAATATTAATAAATGAATAATACATCTAAGTCTGTTTTTACACGGTAGATTGGTTCCAGAAGAAGCCGTGTA
>JAPDSC010017794.1:99541-140490 GCA_026290005.1 Latrodectus geometricus
AACCGTGTACAAAAAGACCGTGTAAAAACAGACTTAGGTGTATTAATAAATGAATTATAAAATTAAAATGATAGATTGATCGCGTAATAATATAGAATTTATGAAGTAGAGGTGAAAAAAATATAACTCAGTTGCAAGTTTTTTTAATTAAAATTATGGAAATTTAAAAGAAGATTATGCACATACACATATTTTAAATCAATTATAATAAATTTACTTTTATTTTCTTGCTGTCTATATTCAGATTTTAATTAAGAATCTTAAGATTTAATTAAAATATATTATTTTCAATTTTTATTGAAATTTGAAAGAAAAAATAACTGTAGTGTGTGTGTTTGCGTGTGAGGGATCAGGAATTTTTTTTTTTTTTTTTTAATTTTATTTTTTATCATGGTAGAAAAGAATTAAAGCCTAATCTAACGCGTGCTTTTAACTTCCAAAGTAAAAACTGTTTAATCTTTTTAATGCGAATAAAATTTAATTCATTTATTGGTAAATCAAAAGAGATACTATATATATATATATATATATATATATATATATATATATATATATATATATATATATATATATATATATATATAATTAATAAAATAATTAGAGATCTAAAAAAAAAGTGAAATATTTCTGAATTTTTTGTTGTAAGTTCATATGAAGTTAAGGTCTGCATTTTTTTAAGCTTATATGATTATAATACTGAGTTTGAGCGATTAATATATGGATTTTATTTCAGATTATGACTTTATGCAAAATTATATTGAAATTATGATATACATACAAGTTGCTTTTAAATGCATACATGTTCCATATAAATTCATTTATTAATAATGCAATAAAAATTACAAAAAAAAAAATGGCTTTTCCAATCTATTTAAAATGTTTCAATTAGAAAAAATATCTATGAATCCCAAAATTATTACTATATTATTAATTACACCACAAACATCATTTTAGCTAGAATAAAGAAAGAAACATATAATAACTCGCAGATATAACCTTGTAATCTAATATTTTCAAGAATCGTTAAGTTATGATCACTTCTGAAATAAATTGGTGTGCCCCGGGCAAAAGTCCCGGATGACCTTCAAATAAACAGATTCTCATCACTTACGATATTCATCATTAATAAGTTTATTCATCATTAATGATATTCATGATTCAGTGAAATAATATAGGTAAGGAAGAAATTGCAAGATATATAAAAAAAAAAAAAAAAAAAAAAAAAAAAAAAAAAAAAAAAAAAAAAAGGAGCATAAAATCACTTACATCGAAATGGTCTTCGCAGACATAGAGGGTACTTTTTGCCGAAACCTCTTTCCGGTTCATAGCTTTACACCACAACTTTCGAACATGCTCTCCTTTTGGAACGCTGATGAACAATTTCTTGTCCATCCAAAAAGAAGAGTTAGTACACTTCGGCACCATGCAGTACTTGTACTTGGAACTTCTCGCCATATCTTCCGTACAATCAACCCCGAAACCGAACACGCTGTGCGCACGAAGTCGTCCAGCGTGAAATGGCAAACATGTCTATCGACGTCACTAGGGATGTTGTTACGTCACAGGGCAGAGAACTCGTTTTTTTCCCGCGCTTATCGATCGGCGGACGCATACGGGAGGGTGCACGAAATATATAGGTAAGGGGCCCTTGTTTGTTTTGGGTACATTCCTTCGAAACTGTATAAATAAAATTTCCCTTTGCATTATATAAACGAAATTGTCTGATCAAAGCAATATAATTCCGTGTTCTATTCGAATTTTACATATAAAACAGTTACATTTTACAAAAAAAGTTTTACATTAAATATAAAATATTTAGACTGACATGTTTACAACCCATTATCTCGAAATCGAAATATCTAGACATAAAATTAATTTCCTTTATTTTATTTAGAAGATTAATTTTATTTTCCTTCTCAGTGTTTAAAAATTGCAGATTTAAAGAAAATATCTTTTAAAATATTACCTAATAGGAAAAATATATTTGCTTTATAGGAAATATTCGCCCTTTAAGTATTACGAACAATTATTCAAAAAATGTATAATTAAGTAAAAAAAAATGAACATTTAATAAAAAATATTAAAATTTTTGCATAACTCTTGAAAATAATTTTTTTTTTAATTTTACGGATTAAATAAAATGTTAGCTAAATTATTCGAAAAGTAATTACTTAAAAAAAATACAAAATCCAGAAAAAAATTTTAAAAAAATAATCGTGTAATCTAATATTTTGATGGCTGCTTTTGACTTTCAAAAATGTTTTAATTAATATTTTAATGGCCATGAATTTTTTTAAAGTTAAGATATTCTTACAACTATAAAAAATATTTAAGTATCGTTTGAAAAATTTTTCATTCTCAAGTTCTTTTTATTTTTTTCCACACATGTGAAGTAAGATTTATATCAAGACATTAAATAATCACATTATTATTCTGCGAAATACTATTCAATCAAAATGACGCTTTAGAACACACCGAAAGAAAAATAGTAGTATTGAAATCAAGGGCACAGTGATTGATGTATTTTAGGTTTTGAAAAAGCAACCTATATATCACTCAATATATTATAATAGAAATATTTTTTGTTTAATTAATCTTAGATCTTTAACTTTGTGTAAAAATCAAATCACGTGGTAAATCTCCGATATTCAGGCATATAATTTCTAAACTTTAATATTGAACTAGGTTAGGTTAGGTCAGGGATGGGCAAACTTTTTCGATCGCGGGCCAAAAATCGAACAAATAAAGTTTGGGGGGGCCAAGATGAATTTTTCTAAAATTTGAAAAGCAATATACAAGTATTACAATTTAATATATTAATGAGATGAATGAAATTGCGATTTCATTTTTAAAAGTTCCTTATATTGAGGTTCGAAGTGAGATGTACTGATTCTAAGGAACGAGGCTAAATGCTCATCTGTCAGTCTACTTCTGAAATAATTCTTTCTAAGTTCATAGTTGAAAACACTTGTTCACATATATATAATATCTTTGACTCTAATTATGATGCCAAATTTTTATTGATGGCTTCCATTCTAGAAGTCACCGTTTTTCGAGATAAGCTTACTGTCTCAAAATTATTTTTCTTGTTTGGACATAAAACATCACAAACTTGGAGCATGCATTGTTTAACGAACTTCCCATCACTGAGAGCTTTATTATTTTTAGCAATATTGTATGCTACAATGTAACTTGCATGTGTAGCTGCTTCTTGAATACTGTTTACCTTTTTGAAAAAATTTTGCTGGCCTGATAATTTTTTACAAAGACTTTCTGCATTTTGTTTTTTTTCATATTCAGACATTGCTTCGTAATTGGAATTCTTATGCTTAGATGTGAAATGACGTTAAATGTTATATTCTTTGAAGACTGCTACAGCTTCATTGCAGATAAGACACGCTGGTTTATCTTTTACAACTGAAAAAAAAAAAAATATTTCCATGTCCATTCATCATTAAAAGCGCGGCACTCTGAATCAACTTTACGTTTTTTAGTAGCCATTTTGGGGTTGAAATATTTTACGAATAACCCAAACAAGTACAAGTACCCAAACAAACAAGCAAGTAGTTTGAGTTATTCGTAAAATATTTCGAATAACGCTATACTTTTAATAATTTCACCACTATTCACAATGACGCTGTATGTCCACAATCTTTCAACTCGCAATCAATAATATTAGAACTCGCGCCAAAAGAAAAAGCCGCTAGATGGAGCTTAAAATGCGTAGTCTGCCACATGTGATTCACCTATATTGAAGAAGTTTTATTGTGAGGGGGGGGGGTGGAACACTTGGAAAAGGAATTGATATCCTAGATCAGCGAAAAATAGGCCTATTATTCATTTTTCCATTTTCTATAGCAATTAATAATATTTTTAATTGTATTGTTAAATAAGATTTCAACAAAGCTAATTTGAAAATTTTTATTTTGCTCCAGAAATGTATAACGACTTAATAAACGATTATCTGGCAAAACAAATTAAACACTTGGATTTAATGTATATTTTATTTGATTATTTGCTGAGTTTAGATTTATTTTACTAACATTTTTTGATATTATTTATCGATTGCAATTACACATAGTGATAGGTTTTATTTTGATTTTTTTTCCTCGACACTACTTAAAGTTTTCGTAAAAATAAATCTTAACATAACTAACGAAGACTTTGATTTCTGAACGAATATATTTATTTATTACAAATGCTCAGAAAGTAGGTTATGACGCCATTAGTTCTCTGGCATTCCAATACCTCTGAACAGTTCTTTTCAATCTAAGCAAATAACGACAAACAGATTTAAGCAAATAACGTTTTTGATTAATAAAATTTTTAAGCAAAAAATGTTGAAATAAGGCATGACAAAAAATTTTCAAATATACAGAATTTTTATTCAATATTTCTCAGAACAAATGATACATTTTTAATGTACATATATTACATAGAAGTATAAGAATTCAAATGATTTGAATGAAGATATTAAAATGTGAAAAATTATGTGTTATATTAATTTCTTGTTATTACTTCAAGTTAAACAAACGCGAAAAGAGTTTTAAAAGCTTTCTCCATAAATTATAAAAATATAGAAAGTTTTTTAAATTTTTGAAGAAAATTTTGTAAAAATTGTTTTTATTTTACATACAATATCAACTTTATAGAAAATCCTTTAAAAAAATTTCACCTCTGAAAAATTGATTAACTTGTATTCTTGTTGTAAGCCAGAACTAATATGAAAAATTATCAAAATTTATTCTCTGTTACCATGGTAATAATATTAATAAGGAAAACATTTTGCCAATTTGATTGATGGTAAAATTTGTTTTTTTAAAAAACAATTTGAAAAGATTACGAATGAATTTAAGCTTTTACAAAATTACGACAATATAGACTACACATATGTGGGTCCAAAAATGGTTGGTTTACTTTTTACTATTATAAAATTAATATCATTAAGAAAAAACTTTTACCAATTTTATTGATAGTAAAAATATTGTTTTATAAATAACTATACAAAAAGATAATAAATGATTTTATATGTACTAAATTATCTTAATATAGACTACCAATACATGTGAGCCTAATATAGTTATTTCCTCAACTATAATAATTGGCGTAAAACACTTAAATTTAAATATTCTTTAGGTCGAATTATTATATTTTCTTACTAATGAGTATTGATTTAATATAATTTGAAATCGAAACATGGTAAATCTCAGATTTTCAGCACTTTTAAGGAAAGATTGTAGAGAATTTAAGAAAACGTGGATTACATGATCAGAAATACTTAAAGTGCAATTAACTTTTAGGTCAATTAGCAAATATTTTACCATATGATGGCATTTCCCTTAAAGTATTTCTAATTTGATAAAAAAATCTTTTCCTGATAATCCTAAAAAAAGTATTTTTAGTTTGATAAATACTGTTTAAACGAAATTTAAAAATATTAATTCCCTGAATTTAAAACTACAAAACAAATTATTAAAGAAAAAGGACTTATTGTGACTTTTGTAATGCAGCAAAATCAACTGAAATAGACTAGATTCATCCAACAATATTTTGAACACTGTCAACCAGCACACTTGTTTAACAATATCGGAATTAGCTTTCAATAAAGCATCAAATAATTTAAATTTAAATAATTTTTAAAATCAATTTTTCAAATTGCTTACATATAAATTTTACCCTTTTCCCACAAAAGAAATGAATAAAGAAACGAATAAAAATAAAGGAGCAATTATAAAAATTGTTTACTTATTTTACTTCAACTCCAGTACTCAATAATATACAGCGCATTTAACAGCATATTTAGAAGTTACCACTTATGTTTCTTAATGTTAATGTTACATGGCATCTTTTTATAATAAGACATCAATTATATGTTACTGGACAATATTTACAATTTATTCAATTGTTGATAAATATTTATGAAGAAGTTTACAAAAAGTTTGATGATTAAATGATATTCTTATAATGAAAAACAATGATGATGCAATGGTTTTGTACTTTGGTATTAAGAATGAAAAACAACAATGGAATAATTCCAATTCGTTCATTACAAACGGCAAAAACCTTCAACTTGTCATAGATTAATCATCTTCCAGGAGGAATTTTTCCATTTCAGCTTTAAAAATGATCTCGCCAAAAGATTTTTGTACAAAAGCACTGGTCTTTGCGTCCATACTCCTTAATTTAGCAGCTATGTATTTTCCATACGCATCAAATTGATCTTTGATCTTACCGTCTGTTGAAGTAGACGCGTCAACTGTGGAACATGCTTTTGAATTCTCGGCACTCTTTTCGGTCACTGTTACAGTTCTGGGCGATGAAACTGAAATATTTGGCAAATTGTTCGAAAAATTTACAATATGATAAATAGTAGGTTCCAGCGTAGTTGTATTTGCGAGCAACTCTGAAATACCATCACGAATGGAAGATGCGCTGAATACTTCTGTAAGTATGGGTTGGGTTGTGTCATTAACAACCAAAGCAGGAATTGATGAATGGGTGAGATCATTTGGCGATTTTTCCTGTGGTATCATACCTGGATCTGACAAATCATCGCCAGTATGATCCATGGCTGCCACATTTGGCACTTCATCTTCAGGTTCGATGACTTCTTTCTTGATGACGATGTTAGGATCTAGAAGTGAACTCGAACTTGAATCTGTGTAGTCAACTGATGTACTAGACGATTCGGTACTGGGAAATTGGTCTGTTTCTGAAGTTGGAGGATTCGGTTTCCTTCTTTTGTTTTTAAAGACTTTTGTAGGAGAATCAACAGCGTTTGACATTTTCTAAAATTAAGAAATAAAAATATATGACTACAAAAAGTGAAGATAAAGCATATATTTAGTAAGAACATATAAAAAGTTTAATATGAAATATTTGTAAAAAATCTAATAAATCATTTCTGTTAGAAATTAAAAATACATTTGCAACGAAATAACTAGTTTAACGTAAACATTGTATAATGAAACGCTAAAATTCCGCGATTCTGTACGACGAACTGCAAATCTTTTCCAACTACGCTTTCATTTCAATTTAAGATTGAAACACGTCACTGAAAACAAGCAAAAATTAGTAAAATGAAACACTGAAAATAAAAAAATAAATATATCAACACAAAGCATAATTCTCTATATCAATAGAGTGCATAATTAAACAAAAACAATAAATTGAAAAAGATATTTCGATTTTTCCCACAAATACAAAAGTTGCATTAATTTCTTATATAAACATACGAATGTTTTGTAAAGTACTCCCGTGTATAAAGGAATATGAGACATAACAATATTAGTAGCTGTAAGTGGTTTACTTTACATTCATTCATTTATTAATTAATGAATGTAAATAGTTTATTTTTTATTTACACTACATTCAGTAAGCGAACAAGATATAATCAACATAATAGTCTGCATTTACGAAAACATGTAACAATTTTTTTTTTTTAATTTTTGAAATTATGACAACAAATTATCAGCAATACATATATGAATTACAAATATAATTAATCCATATATTGCTGATAATTTGTTAATTTTTAAGAATATAATTAATAAATAAATTTCATTTATAAAACCATATTCTCAATAATTTACCCAATAATAAAAATATCAAGCATAAAACTTTCACCTGCTATTAAAATTAAAAAAACAAAAAATTTTAATATAGTTATTTTTTATAATATTAAATCCTTATAAAATTGGTTACCTTTACATATTTTCAATATATCAGAAATATATAAATAAATTATTGCTTGTAAATGTGTAAGTGAAAGAAATCCATTAAAATACTATTAAATAAAATATTTATTTTTCATATTTTATTTGCATATAATGCAAAAACATATTACCCAAAATGATATCAATAAAGGTTTAGAATATATCCTCATCAATTTTCAGTCAGATATTTGATCACTTGTTTATTAAAAAGAACTAGTAATCTTGAATGAAATCTACGATATTAAGAAATCAAGTAATCGAAATCATATAAATTATATACACTCCTTAAACCTTAGTTTCTATATATTAATGGGAAAAAATGGGAAATATTAAAAAATATTACAAATCACTACAACACATCCACAATTTATATCCTTTATTTTTATCATTATAACACACCAGTAGAAAGGCATTAGGCCAGCGAATTAGTAGCACGCTTATTTTCTCAGTGCGGTATTTTATCTTTGTGTAAGTATCGAACCCATAATCATTTCCTTTATAAACATTTCGCCATTTGCCTATAAGTTACCCATTGATATCTATTATAATCTGGTGTAACGTTAACGATTATTTACAAGAAACTCGTGTTTCCTTGAATATCAGAATCGAAGAAAAGTTTCTATGGAAAAAGTTTTGAATATTTTTTTTTTATTTAGAACATATCCCTGATGGAATATCAATACTGGATTATCTTTCAGGAATCTTTTTTTGTCAACTTTGTAATCCCATACTGATTTACCGTAAAAAGAACCTGTAAACGATAAATTTCTATTAAGTTCAAATCTATATATTCAAACATAATTTGCACAAATGATTTAATGATATAACACACTTTAATATTATAATAAACATGGAAAATAAATATGAAATCATTGAATTTTTCAGAAATGTATTTAATAGTTAAAAGAAATTGATAGACATTTAAAATAATAAATGTACGTACGATAATTATGGTAAAAATAAAAAAATATGGTACAAAAATATTAATTATTGGAGAATTAAATTTATAAGTTTTATGAGATATTCTAATATATAATTTTTCGAATTCCATACATCTTAAAAAATATTTTAATATATTTAAACCCCAAAATACTCTTCCCAATTTAAAATCCTAAAAAAAAAAAAAAAAAAAAAAAAAAAAAAAAAAAAACGCTGAGAAAATATTTATTTAAAAAAAATTTACAAAACTTTTACAATAAAATAGTAAATTACTGTAATATTTTAATTTTTTCAAAGGACAATTTAAACTATCTTTTTATTTAATTAGTGCAGCAAAATAATAATTTAATCAATTTTCTTCTACCAAATTCACTATGGGATGAAATCTCGGAATATAACGATTCCACATTATTCTACTAAAATTGTTATGCAGACGAACGTTTTGATTCTATTTTTTAAAATTAATGTTCATTTTCCTATTAAAAAAATGGAAACTATTTTCTTAATTAGCTTTCTTTAATATTAAAAATCTTGTGTATACAGATACAATATTGTCTTAAAGAAATAAAAATCCACTTCCCTATATTATTTTTCCTTTGATTATAATTTCTCAATTCCGTTCAATTTTTTATTGAAAATTTAGACGTATTTTTCCTACTAAATAATCTTTAATAAAAATTTCGAAATTTTTTTTCGCTTCTTTTCACATTAAAAAAAAAAAATTAAGTTATCTCCTCCCTTTAACATTCTCTGTCACTAAAATAATATTTTAAATAAAAATTAAAATGTATATTCATAAACACAATTGCGAAATATTAAAAAAAAATACTACAATGCAAAGTATTAAAATAAATAACTTACTTCATATAATATGCAATCCTAATTTGGCGCTGTTTTCGCCAACTAGGAATTTTAAAACTTCTTTACCATTCAACTGTTACAACAACCGTGCGAACAACATTCTTTTTCAATGCAGAAATCATCTGCGATTATAGTATAAAATGCAAGCATCAGCAATGTCGAAGAACGGATAAGAAAAAATAAAAAAGTAGCAAATTCCCAAAATGGAGAATTTTTGCGTGATTTTCGAAAATCTATTACAATCGACATAAGAATGAGATGTTTATTGTGAGAAAAGCAAGCTTATAATTATAAATCCTTGTACTAAAAGCAAACCTGGATATTTTACCCCCCACCCATCCTCATATCGTACATACGCATCTTAAAATAAATTCTACATTTTTGCCCAAATACCACACAAACATCTTGTATTGATTTAAAAATTCATAATATAAATACAAATACAAGTTCCAATAATAAAATGAACTAGAATTTACTCAATTTCTATTATAACTTCCCATAACGATTTCTTAATAGAAAAACGAAGCGGTAATATTCTTGGCAACATTTTGGCGCCATTTTCATTGAAGACAATCCATGATAACAATAGAACACGCTTTTCCAAAAAGATTTACCTGACGTTTTTTATTAAATGACAACAGTGGATGATATTCTGACGATTCGGCATCTGATTCTGTTTGGTCTTCGCTCGTATCAGTTGAATTCTGTTCTTCATCAGGTTGTATCCATTCTTTTCTGGTTTTTCCATCGCCAGGTGTCGCTGACCAGGAAGGAATGGCATCCGGCTTCAACTTAGGTCTGCCAAGTTTGGCTGAAAGATAGATGCCTTTTTTTCCATCATAAGCTCCAGTTTCTCTTATAATATCTTCTGGTTTAAAATGTTTTTCACATACCTGGAAAATAAATATACTTTTTATGAACAACACATAAGCGTCAATATTTTTCAATATTATAAGAATTATTGTTCTAATTTTTCGAAAATAAGGCAAATATTATGCAAGTTTCAAGAATATGGCACCGCGATTAGAATCAAATAAGATTAACACAGACAAAATATTTTAATCTTTTGATTAATGAGAAATTTTGTGCAAATACTTTTATTTTTTTCAATTAATGTTTTAAAAAGAAAACTGAAATATGGTATTTTAGAGTAAAAGAGTATATTGCTCAGTATAGAAAAAAGGATATGTTATTGGATATATACAAACATTATGTGAATATAAATAAACCAAAAAAATGTTACATATGATTCTCTGGGCACACCTGATATATTAAACTACAATTGCATCAAATAAATGGCAAGTCTAATATGTACATTAACTGTATTCTTTAATATAATAGTATATTGTACAATTAAGAAGTACATTTGCGAAATACAGATAACATTATGGAAATCTATAAACATCAACAAGGTCACCGAAAAAGTGGTCTTCTTTAAATCGAAGTACCTATAAACAAAGATAAAAATGGAAATGGGATCTCCAAAGAGTTACCAAAATAAATAAGCCACAACTTAAAACTAATATTTTCAATTTATAATTAACTCAAGCGTTAAACATTTACCAGACACATTATAAATAATTCTTCGGTTTCGTGGTAGATATTATTTTCCCAATTAACCGAACAGTGATATTTCACTGACATATTTGTCGGTAAAACATAAATGTTGAAAAGAGATCAACTGAAAAATTGATCCTTGATAAATTACATATTGCCCATTCAATAAGATGCATTCGTGCAATAGAATTAAACTGTAATTCAATGCCTTGATCATAGACTTAATTTTACACACAACTTATATAAACTTTATGCTTTTGAATGTACCTAAGTAACATTCCTTAGAATTTACATTTACATACATTTTATCACAATAAATTCTTATCAAATAAACTATACTTTATTCAGAGGGCAATACCTTCTTGATGAAAATAACCCGTCCTTTTTTAATATTACTTTTGTGACAAGACAGAGACATTTAATTTTTGTTATTATTTATATAAAATTTTCGGTGCATTTTTATAGATTATGAAACCATGTTAGGTCATTTTCGGTCAAAATCTAATATAAATATTTGTAAAATGGAACACGTGACATTTCACTTTTCAACAGCATTATTTTGAAAAGAACAACCGTTTTTTAATCAATTACAGTTTTCAAAATAATGCAGATAATTTCGCTGATGTTATTTTATGAAATCACCATTACATTTTATAAAATTCATTAAAAAAAATTGAATTACAAACATTTTTGATTCAAATATACTCAATGTTATTTATTTCAGCCACAATGTAAAAGATAATCAGAAAAAAAAACTGATAAAGAATTAAATATAAATTACATTTTTGATTTAATAACAAATTAAAAAAGTCGATTACATATAATATTTCTATTTAAATTACTCCGCATACTAATTCAATAATTCATTTTATTAGATGTTAAAATTATTTCAGTTTTTAGTTTTTGTTTAAAAATTCATTTTTTTTCCATATTAATTAGCATATTACGCAAGTAGTGATGTACACCGACAAAAGAATCTAAAAACAAAAATTTTAACTATTTTGATTTACAAGAATGGAGGTTTTAATTACACTCTTAACTTTCTGTCTTTGATGAAATTAGGCTTACTTCGCATAATAGAAATCTTCGGATAATCGAAAGGACGCGGATAATAAAAATCGGTTAATAATTGAATATATTTGGATTTTTACAGGAACCGAACATTTTTTGAAATATAAGTTTATTACAAAAATGAATGTTATGAATATGAAATAGTACAAAAATATACTTACTAAAAGGATATCTTATTGAAGTAAAAAAAAAAAAAAAAAAAAAAAAAACTAATATGGTTATTTTTATTAAAAATTTTTTGTTAATAATTAAGATTTTGAAATCGGCATAATATTAGTTTGGGGAAAAAGTTATCCATTATTTTTTCGGTAGACGTCTGTAGTGATCGCTATCTCGTAAGGTATCTATCTAACAATTTCAGATTTATGCTCGTTGGAAAGGTGACAATTTGACACTAAAATATTCTCTTGCGGTTTTTTGTTTGATTCATTCAGTTACGAGTACAAGGTTTTAAAAATGGAAGACAACAAACAGAAAATTCGATACATTTTCGTTTTTCTTTTATAATGGTGAAAATGCTAACCAGGTGGCTAAAATTGTGAAAGGTGTTTATCATCCTATATATGACTGTAACAACCAGTTACGCACAATTTTGGTTTCGTCGATTCCGTTTGGGTATTTGGATGCTAAAGATGCACCTCGCATGGATACAACATCGTGGAGAATGTCTATAAAATATCAAAAATTATCAAACTTGACAGCATGTCAGCAGTCGTAGCTTCGCACAAGACCTAAAAATCTACATGAAAACTGTTTTAAACCTTTTTACAAAGTGAATCTGAAAGAAGTTACAAAAAGTTCACGTAAAAATTATGGATTTCTTTTTCCCCAACTTAATATATATAATCCCAAAATTATGAAGATTTAAAGTTGCTTATGATACACTCGATTTAGACCATTTTTGACACCAGTGCTTTTGTCTCTTTCTCTCTATAAATCCACATGCATATACATATGTAAAAAATACACACACACACGCACATAAGCTGTCATAAGTAGTGTAAGAAATCCCACACGTGTACCTGACAGTTTGTTTCATGGGATGCTTTCAATTTTTTTCGTTTACATTTCGATAAATTAAATTGATTTTCTACAAAAATCGTGGGAACAGCGTCAGCAGTGAGGGCAGGTGTCCTTCTTTGAACCACTAGCAACGATCCGTCGTTCCGGACAACCCTGTCCTCTCGAATGATAAATCTATCCTCGAAGTGCTTGGCACACACCACTGAAGTACGACTTGGTTCGAAATCCGCTCTGTTTATGTTTTCGAGCCACAGTTTCCTTCTGGATGTGGACGAGGGAAATTTGAAGCTTGACGTATAGTTCTTCTCCGAGCCATAGTTGGAGCGGCAGGAGGGGACACAACACTTCCGACCCATCCTCAGCTGAAATAAAGAAAAAGAAATGTATCTTCTATTTATTTATACTTAACTAAGCAAGGAAAATATGTAAAATTGGAAACAAAATTATATAAAAATAGCTCACGATTGAATATTTTCAATAGAGACGTCAATGTACCAGGATCAGTAATGGACGATTGTTTGGTTGGGTTTTCTGGCACAAGGTCCAAAAAGGACAAGCTCCGCCAAATAATGGACGAAAATATATATTCAAATAATGTTTACTTATAAACTGTATGAAATCCTTTTTCCCTTTCATTAACAATACACATTCCATTATCAAGCAACTTCTCTAAAAAATGAGTTCTTCAGCATTTTCCAATCATAAACTGTGATCCAAGAAGGACTGGCTGATGAAGTCTTCCTTAAAATTATTTGTGTGCTTAGCTCTATATATTAAAGAATAATCCAATTCAAGCTTTTAAGCATGTATATAATACTTAAACCAAGTATGTGATAACAACCAATCACCAAATTTCATGCCGCCCAACCTGTCTAGTGGTTAGCGTACCTGATTACGGATGGGTGGGACCTGGGTTCGAATCCTGGTTCGGGCATGGATGTATTAGTTTGGGGAAAAAGTTATCCATTATTTTTTCGGTTGACGTCTGTAGTGCTCGCTATCTCGTGAGGTATCTATCAAACAATTTCAGATTTATGCTCATTGGAAAGGTAACATTTGACACTAAAATATCCTCTTGCGTTTTTTTGTTTCATTAATTCAGTTACGAGTACAATGTTTTAAAAATGGAAGACAACAAACAGAAAATTCGATACATTTTCGTTTTTCTCTTGTAACGGCGAAAAAGATAGCCGGGTGGCTAAAATTGTGAAAGGTGTTTATCGCCCTATATAAGACTGTAACAACCAGTTACGTACAATTTTTGTTTCGTCGATTCCGTTCGGGTATTTTTGATGTTAGAGATGCACCTCACATGTGGATACAGCGTCGTCGAAAATGTCTATAAAATATCCAAAATGATCGAAGTTAACAGCATGTCAGCAGTCGTAACGCGCAAGACCTAAAAATCTACATGAAAGCTGTTTTAAACCTTTTTACTAAGTGAATTCAAAAGAAGTTACATAAAGTTCACGTAAAAATAATGGATTTCTTTTTCCCCAAACTAATACTCTCTCTCTCTCTCTCTCTTTCTTGTCTTTGTCCATTCTTTGTGTGTGTGTGTGAATGGTTGCCTACCCTATAAACGGGTACCTATGGCATGTGTGTACTGAGGAAGTCGGACTCCACCTAACTACAGAATATGGTTCAGTTGGAAAAGTGGAGCAGCGCACCCCATATTGCCAGCCTGGCAGGCACACGACAACAACCAAATTTCATTTTAGTTCAATGACGCAACTTTCTTGTGGTTTTCAAACAATGCTGATTTGAAGATTAGCATGTACTGAATTCTCGGAACAGAACGCTACTGATTGGTAATGGAAGTTATTTTCTCATGCCATAAGGTACCAATCAATGATTTCCGCAATCATCTATCATTTGGAGGAAGATTGGTAGTAGAAATGCCATTCAATTATGTCAAATCACAATTTATGTAAACCATGTTAGACAACTAATTAACAGAGCTACAAAAATTAATTCAAATCTTTGTTCACAAGTTACTGAAAACTAGATATAAACTTTAATTCCTTAATAAGTATATGCAGTCCGTCACGTCTTCATTTAGCCAACAGTATTCAATTAGAATATTTACAAGAGGCATAACAAAAAATCTTGGATAATGTTAAAATTAACTTGATGATAAGGCTACTATGTAGAGAGAGATCTCTAAAATTATAAATTCCTTCCTTTCTATGTATAAAAATATTTTTGCACAAACTTCTTTTCAATAGTGCAACCACAGGTTTAGGAAAATGAAAATGGCTAGATCATCATTTTGTGGTGTTATGTCTCCTTAACCTAAAGATATCATTGGATATTGTCTGAATATGGTGAACTAGATAGTATTTAGTTAGTAAATACCGGGTGGCATCGTTTTTGTTGACATGTTTGATCGTCCTTTTTACATCATTTTGTTTATTCTATGCTTTTTTATTTTCATTTAATTTTTTTTAAAGAAAAACTGAAACATGGCAAAGAGAAGTAACGAAATATAAAAGTGAGTGTTACATATCAAGTGTTCCAATATATATTTTTACAAAGATGTATTTTTTCGATATCCATTAAGAAAAGTCAATACTTTCCAAAGAACGAAGATGTCGAAAACAATGGCAGAATTAATATCCAGAACAGTGTAGTGATTATTTTAGGCAGGTGGAATATAAAAGCAATCTGTAAATTCAACAGCTTGATTTTTCGATGAGAAATGTATTAAAATCTTTGACATTGCCTATAATCTTAAATTACCATCTATAAATATAATTCATAATAAATTAATAATTCTTAAAATATAATTCCCCAAGAGAACAATGAAAAAAGATTACAAAAAACTTTTGGTACAATGAAATGTTTGAGTCCAAATATAAATTATATGGTATAACAAACAAATATAGTAATGATATTCCACGTCTAAAATAAAATGAACATTTAGAAAATATTAGGTTGGGGAAAAAGAAATCCATTATTTTTAAGTGAACTTTATGTAACTTCTTTTGGATTCGCTTTGTAAAAAATTTTAAAACAGCTTTCATGTAGATTTTTAGGTCTTGCGCCTTACGACTACTGACATGCGGTTAACTTCGATCATTTTTGATATTTTATAGACATTTTCGACGATGCTGTATCCACATGCGTGGTGCATCTCTAACATCAAAAATACTCGAACGGAATCGACGAAACAAAAATTGTACATAACTGGTTGTTACAGTCTTATTTAGGACGATAAACACCTTTCACAATTTTAGCCACCCGGCTATCTTTTTCGCCGTTACAAGAGAAAAACGAAAATTTATCGAATTTTCTGTTTGTTGTCTTCCATTTTTAAAACCTTGTACTCGTAACTGAATTAATCAAACAAAAAACCGCAAGAGGATATTTTAGTGTCAAATGTCACCTTTCCAACGAGCATAAATCTGAAATTGTTTCATAGATACCTCACGAGATATCGATCACTACAGACGTCTACCGAAAAAATAATGGATTACTTTTTCCCCAACCTAATATAAAACATTTAGGAAATTGATTATTATAAACAAAAAATAATGTAAAATCTCTCTTAATTGAACAAAAATCAAATTTAACTTTAACAGCAAATAGAGTTATGCAACAGAAAGAGAATAAAAAAACTATAAAACCAAATGAAAAGTTAAAAACGATGAAAATCACTTTGAAAAGAGAATTGAGAAATGGGGAAAATAATTCATTCATGTGCGAGAAAATGAAATAAAATTAATGAATCTAAATATTTAAATTCTTTGAAATTATGGAATTTATTTTATGTTTTTCATCACATTTCAAGATGTTTTAGAATTCAGAAAACCGTTTCAGGATGGGAATTTGTCATTCTCATGAACATGACATGCACATATTATAAAAAACATAGTTCTGTCATAATTGCAACAGATGAACCATATTTTGCACCACTAAATTATGCACCAAAATACTATCTATCGCTCTACACTGTTGAGATAGCTCTGGACCTGAACATATGGTTTTAAATGAATTCAGAATTACAACATTCACATCCTAAGCATGAATCGAACCGACGAACTAATGAATTGAAAACTAGAGTGCAAAACGTTCAACTGTTAGCTTGGTAACACTTTGGTTAAAAACATATTACACTTAAAATAAATAAAGCAGTGCTTATGTGGAGGAAAAACATAAAAACTCTGAAGTTTAGTGTCTGTTAATCTTCTTCTTTTGGGTTTTTTTTTTTTTTTTTTCCGGTTTCGATTATATTTGGGACAATAATAAATATGTTCATTAACCTTACACAATTCAAAATTTTAGGAAGAATGTCCCTCTTATTGATTGTTGTTAATCTTGGAAAGTAGGAAATTGTGAAACACTTGAACGAATGCTTTATAGAAGATTCTCCTACTATCGCAAATATCACTTTTATACATTCAAGTATGACATCAATGCATCAAAATTAAATCTTTATTAATAAATACAAAATATATTCTGGTATATATAAAAATGTGCCTAAAATATATATTTTAGGGCGAAACTAAAAATTATGACGAAATCATTTCAAAAATGAATTGCTTCGATGCGAAACTACTACTTTTACAACACTATGTTACTCCAATATTGTGAATTGTGATAATAGTACATAAAATTTTTGAAAATTGGAAAAGAATGAATGAGTTGATGCCTGAACTGCCTTTCCGTTTCCTGAATGTGAGTAAAGATACAATTCCTATTTTTAAGTAATAATTTGTATTGCTTTTAAAATTTGTAATTTATTTCTTAATATATCAAGAAACAACGTCGATATGCCTGATCAATCCAAATAAGATTCTTTTAATTTTTGCAGGTAGTTTTCCCTCGTGAAACAGATAAGAAATTCAACTTTCTTTTTGTCTTTTATAAAAGTGAGGCACTTGGAAAGAAATCTAAATGTTTTGTTTTCTCATGAAGGCCTGCCCCATTAAAAAAATAATCATATTCTATAAAATCAAAGCAAACTGAATTGAGTTTAAATACAGAAAAATAAAATAGTAAATATATTTCCAATGTATTTCATGATTTTTAATTTAATTTGAATACTGATAATTATTTTGAACCTTTAATGAATAATAATAATAGCAAAATTGCTCAGCTTTTGTTTTACATCTGCAAAGTGTTATTTACTAAACAGAAAGTTGAGCTCTTAAAGTATATAAAATAATTATTTCTACTTAGAATCTCCGAGCAGGTTATTCTCCCTCAATGCTTGATACATCAGCAATGGTCATTTCCGGTGAGATTTTAGAAACGTTTACACATGCCCTTTTCCACTGACCTACAGTTCCAAGGGGAAATACCCTGAGGCGATAGTGGACCCTCAAAAGAGGACAAACAGCCCTCAAGGCAAACTGACCACATAAAAATCTGCCTGGAAACAGGCTGGCAGAAAGGGTAAATGATCACCTGATGTCCGGTTCATACCCCCTTTTAAATTCTCCCCCATTCAGTTAAGGAACTATCTTTTCTTTGTAAAAAGGTGCTTTGGTATGGTTAATAAATTAAAACTCATCAATCAGTTCCTCCAGTTTCTGTAAGAACAACCGCCCCAAAACAACTGTGCTAGATGGCGCTGAAGCTCATGTCAAGATTTATTTTGAAAAAACAGTCCCCTTATATAAGTGCTTTTATGCCAAATCTCTCTAACTCTTTTTTTAAAGGAATAACAGTAGAAATATTTCACAATTTATAATTTGGTATATGATATAGTTCAAACTTAGTAAATCCAAATAAAATAAACAGTAATTCTGACATAGACGAATATGAACTTTTTTTGGTAGAAATTAACAAAATATTGATCACTCATGAAGCTAAAAAAATCTTAAATTTTATAGTAATTAAAATGCAGATATTTAACTTAAAATCTTACAGAGAATCAAGATATGTAAAACTATAATACAAATGTGTTTATAAAATGTCCTAATAATGTAAACTTACGATATCACTTTAAGTTTAACAAAAATTTAATAAATAATATAAAAGTTTAAATAACTTATAAATATATAAGTAAAAAATAAATAAAATACATGAACTTACCTTAAAAATTACGTGCACAAACCGCGCGTGGCTCTTATGAAGAAACTTGCAGTTCCTTACTTGTAGTCGAAAGCTAGGATCTTGCTCGTGACGTCACAAAGTGGTTTGGCGAGTATAACATCCGAACGATAATAGCGTTACGTCGCCAAACAGACAGTAGTACGAGTTAACATTTACTAAATAGTGTATAAGATTTACTAAACATTTTCAACATTCACATAAATTTTTGTCCGATTTTGAATGTAAAGCTTTCACATTACTGTACAAAAAATAAGCAATAATTACGTTTTTAAAATTTAATATTTGTACTGTTAAAAAATTCTAGATTAATTTTAATCCTAGTTCAGATATCACACAAAAATTTTGTTCAGACCTTGGTGAACTTTATAAAAAAAATTTAACTATACTATAACAGTATGACATAGTAGTACTTTTAAACTCAAACAAAAACAAATATTTTAAGTACATTATAATATGTATACAACAAAAATAAATATGTCACATTATAATATGACGAATCTAATTATATTGTATCTTAAATACGACATGGTTATAGGATGTCCATGATGTCATATTTTACACATGACGTCATAGATAGCCAAGAAAATTAAATAATTCAGTACTCTTATTCACCTAGTTTTCTATATTCAAATCATTAAACGAATAAACTTTTAACATTGTGGTCAGCAGATCAACTGTTCATGAATTCAATTCTGCCTTGAACATAGTTATTTGTAATGGCTTAAAATTATTTGCTTTATACTATAAATACTGGATGAATTAATCCTCATTTGTATGTAAATATTATTCAATAAAACCCTATAACACAAATTTATATAAATTACAATTATAATAACCACTTAACTTATTATTGTATGATTACGACTAGACCAAATTTTACCCGATATATGAAAATTGACGCGACAAAGATTGAAAAAAATGATGACAGATTTTTTTACATCTAGAATAATAAAATCTTTATTCTGTTTATCAATCGTCGGTATTAAATCGAGAGCAGATACATAGAATGAAACGAAGCTTACATCAGAATCTGTTAATTTAAAACACAGACTGATGTTTCATTTAGAAATTTAATTCATTTAAACTTTTAATAAATCAAATTTGAACTCACTGTAAAGTTGCTTATGCCATGATGTAATTAATTTAAACGATATAACATCGTTCGCGAATGAAAACGCGTGATTCTTCCTCCCTTTTAAAAATAAGATATGAATAAGCATGGATTTTTTTTTTTAGCGAACATGTTTTCGATGTTTCCAATATGCCGCCGATCAGAAATGCATTGGAACGAGAATACTTGAATTCAGTATCTAAGAACTTCGAAACTAATTTCAACATTCCACATATCATTCGATGTTTTTACCATTTCTATATGTGAATTTTATTCTATGGTGAAAAAAGCCAGTTTTAACAAAGCTGAGCAAATACTAAATGATAATACATCTGAGCTGAATAAATAGTAATACACCGGAGTATCGTTGCACTTTATAACGATAATTCGTTATAAAATGCTACATAAACGTATACTGTTTCGGCTCTCAATGAGACTTCTATAAGTACAAGTACACATATTCGATTGACATATCATAATAACAATTTCGATGGACATTAATACCAATCATTTTGATACATAAAATAGTCATTAATGTAATATGCTTATGTTTCTGAGTTAAATTTACACAGCAATATTTAAAAAGAGCAATATCCTCAACGATTTTATTTATCTTTTATGTGCAACCAAACAGAACTCTATTTTATATATGTGGCTACAATTTATTTTAGTTTAAGAATATTATTTTTTTTTTCATTAAGAAGGAGTTATTTTTATACTTCCGGATGAAAAACTATTTCAGCTTTCCAAAACTGTCAATCACTACATAGTTTTGGAACTTTAATATCAATTTTAGATGCTGCGAATATAGAACATCCATAGGTTTCCTCTGTACGATCAGCTAACGAACCCACTACTTTCTGAATATAGAATTTTCTCATCGGTTTAGACAAAACTTCATTTTCGAATAACTCTCGGAAATCCCATTTTTAACTTCTGGTGATTTGAGTATTCTTCTTGTCAGTCAGTCCTTTAATTTGTATTTAATAGATGGAATATTTAAAATAATTATATTTTACATTTTTTTTATCTTCTTCAACTTATGAATTAAATGTGCCTATTGAATATAACATAAGGCAGTATAAAATTTATTCAAGTAAAATATACTGCCATTTATTCCTAAAAACTTTCTAGTAACACGATATTAGAACTTTAATCAATAATAAAGCCAGTAATGTATAAAATTAGAAAAAAATTTTAGAAAAATTCTAATGAAGATAATATAAATAACTCTCCATATCCTGTTTTGTTGAAACATATAAAAATTTTTCTCCGAATTGAAAAACTAATTATTTCGCAGGACTGTATTCTTTGGAAATTTATAAACGGATACTCTCGTAACCGATTTGTAATTGTCATTATACCAACGCAGCAAGCATTCGGCATGATATCTGTTCCAAAGGAACGGAATTCCTTTATTTGATTTATAATTTAAATCTCGTGTGGCTTCGTTACAATACTTCTAGAAAATTTCTTGTTTATATTGTGATAAATATACCAAAATAGGTTTAATCGGGATTACAGAAAGATAAAATGAAAGTCAGGAAGGTCATGACGGCGGTACGAAACGCTTATTGAGACCTTCTGTGTCGCGAAGGTCACGCAGAAACCCAGCTTTGTGACGTCATCACTTCAACGGAATATGGCATTCAGTTAATTTCCTTTCTGATATCAAACTGGTATAAACCATGCCTATTTAATCTTGAGAACACAATGTTTATACGATTAACAATTTCTTATAAATATCGATTAATTCTTACATCGCTCCAGAGAAACATATACTACTATGCTTTATACGAAAAATAATGCAGTCAAGGGAAGTACTTTATATATATTTTATGACATATACACTTTATATTTGTGTGCAAAATGTTTTTTCATAGGTCATTTACTGAAAAATTGTCATGTAATTTTACTTTTAAACGCTTGGGAAATATTGAAGTCATGTGTTTCAAATTATCGAATATTAAAGATATTTAAGAAAACGTTTAAGAATATCTCTATCTTCATGATCCTATAGCATCATCATCAGAACCACTGAATAAATATGTATAAACGAAAAAACGCTCGTCTGCTCTTAACTGTAACCACAGTCAAAGATTGTGTAACATACGATAATAATTGAACATAAAAAGTGCCCAATACATTCCAACGGTAAAAATCCAATACGCATTATTTATTAATATGCATAGCTCGATCAGCAATATTGACCTCATAGTATGTAAATCTATAAAAAAAGGGGGGGGGCGTGGAGGCCTGGTTGGTATGGAGTTGGTTTTCGTTATGGGAAAGTAGCGAGTTCGAATCCAGACCCAAATAAGGATCCGTCATGTTTGCTAATGGAGAATGGGACACGTTAAATAGGTTGTGGTCGCAATGTCCTCCATGTGAAATGATACGTCTAGGGAGGGGGTAGGCCAAGTATTTTAAATCTTCCGCTCGATCCCTGCTTTAAATTACGTTAATTTATGTTAATACAAAAAGAGAAAGGAAACTTTGAGGAGAGCGCATGAACGAAAAAGGCAATGAAGGAATACGCGAAAGACATGTCAGGTTAAAAGTTTTCCTTTACAAGAGAGTTATTTTATATGAACTCTATAAGAAATTAAAAAAAAAAATCGAAAATAATGCACAAAATCTATAAAAATAAAAGGCCACTGCGTTTTTTGATTTTTATTATTAAATATATAAATATTTGTTAGCGGATATTTAAATGTACTAAATATTTTATCAACAAATTCCAAAAAATTATAAGATCACAAGCTATGAAATATTTTTTTTATTTTCAAAAATACTGATCTCTTTCTCTATCCTTTTTTTGTATATTTTCTTTTTAATCTTTAACTCATAAATATTGATCCTCTTTTTGAATAACTTCAAATATTCAATCTTTTATTGAATTAATTACATTTCTGAAATGTGGTTTATGAATTTTTTCTACTAATTCAAATCATACTACAATTTGTATTCAGAAGCATATCGACGGTTATTTGTTAAACATTTGACGACCCAAATAACACCACTAATCTCTCTCTCTCTCTCTTTTTTTTTTTTTTTTTTTTTTTTAAATGTAATTTATGTCTGAGGTAGTTTTGGCCAACTTAAGACCACGATATATTATTAAATTACATCAAGCATCTCTCATTCAGGTTTCATAATAAACTCTATAACATAAATAATTCTGAAATTCAAAAAATTGATAACTATAATCCATATGAATTAATACATTTTCACAGACCCAGAGCCGTCCTCAGGATCACCCCCACAACTGAATAATTATCTCTTTCCCAAACCCTAATTTCACAGCGATAGCCCCCCTCCCTCCCGTTTGTTTACAAACGTTTGTTTGCTTAAATCCTGGAGTGGGTGGGGCTCTCGTCTCCGGCGCCGATTGTTAGAGCCGCTAAAATGTCTTCTTAACTGCAACGGGCTTTCTGCCCAAACATTTAGGCCAATTTCTTTATTTGCAATAAATTTGGGACTACTCTTCTATTTCCTTTGATTTTGTATATATTTTATCATTTATTTTGTATATATCTCAGTGTCTTAATTTCTGGTAACTACTTATGAGTCACCATGCAAGCACTCAATCTGGGAGTACTTATTCTTTTATTCATCGTTGTAACCATGCATAGATCTTTAAGTGTAATTTTAGTTTATACCCTTGTTATTAAAAGAGGTCAACGGCTCCCGCTGGACACCTCGTCACCACATCTTCGACCAACCAAGATATTATTTTTTTCCAAAACCAATTTTTAATTGTTTCAAATAGATAGCAGGAGGACTGACTTGCTGAAATTTTCCATTTGATATTCTTAAAAGTGGACCAAATGGTATAAAATATTTACTTATAATTAGAGACACTTTTTTGGGAAAATCATTAAAGGTCACAGTTCTTATTTCATGATCAAGTTCCCTACTCCAACCCTGAACCTTTTAATTGAATCTCCAAATTATTCTCCAAGAATAACTTGGGCAATCAAGAAATTATCAAGTAAGGGTTAAAAACTCCTGCGCTCAAATATTTATCAAATTCATAATTCAAAACATTATTCAAATTCATTGCAATCATCCCCCCCTATTTTTTTTAAATATATATATATATATATATATATATATATATATATATATTTAAAATATATATATATATATATATATATATATATATATATATATATATATATATATATATAAGGTGTCAAAATAAGCAACTTCGGCTGTCACAGCCGAGGTTCCTGGTTCGTAGAGACCCTTTCCCTCTTCTATAGAATTGAAAGTGATTTCTGACAATATTTATAATGAACTGGTATAGGATTGAATATTAAAACTTTAATGAGAGGAATTAAACAGAAATTTTATTAAGTGAAATAATTACTATCACAGATTTTAAATATTGACTTCAATTGAATATTTAGCTAAATTAGGTAGAATTATTTATAAATTAAGAAGAAATTAGGGGGTTGGCAAGATAATTAATTATTTATAATTTTTCTGGAATTAGGATGTAAGCTTAAAAAATGTTATCTATAAGAGAATCTTGTACTAATTTTTCAGTTTCATTCATTAATTTTAAAATACCTTTGCTGAGCATGAAAAGATTTATCAGTAAAATTTCCAGAAGATGGTTAGGCAGGTGGGGTTGCTGTCAATTCCTAGAAAAACTTTGTATGGGGGAAAAAGGGAGGTGAAAATCGATACCCAAGGGGTAGAAAAGATTTGGGGGTAAGCCCCTCATAGCTGCTTTTGTCCGAACAGTCAGAAACCTGTTTTTCGACCACCTGGCTGAAATATCTTCATGCCCTCTCTTTATTCACAGACGCCACACAATCAAGCGCTCATCAATCATCTTCAAGTGTGACCACTAGGCGAATTGACTATTTTTGAAGAAAGATAGTCACAGATGAAATGTTTTACTAGTTGCTCATAAAAGAAATGTATTGTCCTCTATACTTCCATAATATTAAAATAGTGATTTCTGTGAAAGAACAATTTCAACAATAGCTAAGAATTTTCAATTAGTAGCTATTTTTTAATTTAGAATAAGCTTGATAACAATAATATGGACCTTAATAATCCAGTTTAAATATATGGAGAATTTTAAGTACTAAACAATATTCCGAATAACATTATTAATACGCATGCTTGAAGTGTTAGATGAAGCCATATTCAAAGTGGCGGTACATTTTGTAAAATCCCAACCGCCAGAAAAAAAAATTGCGCCAAACACGATTCTTTTCCAGATTTTTATTTAAAATGACATTTTTTATTTTGTTTTTAAAGAGTAATTTTAAGTACTTTTATGTTTAGTTATATTTGCAAATGAACTGAGTCACAAACTCTGGGTATCATATATTCTAAAACGTTTTTTCAACATTTTTTTAAAAATTAACTTTTGTTTTAATTCTTATTAAACATATCCCGGGGAATAATATGAAAAAAGCGATGCCAATATGGCGCATTTACGCCAATTTTCTTTTACACGAGTACCAAAATGGCTGCACAGTTTAATTTGTCGTTTACGGTTCTTTTTGAAGACAAGGTCTAATTCTACTGGGATTCACTTTTAAAAATGGCAGAGAAAATGTGAAAAGCGCAAACTTGACGATATTTTTCTCTTAAGTAAAATGAAGCCAAAGATCGCCATGTTTTTAACAAGGCCTATATATAAATTAATTAAACAATACCCAATATTACACCACTATCTTGGCATGCATGTTTGAAAAAAATTTTTTTTCTCAAATAGCCTTTTTGTCTTTTGATTAATAGTTTAAAATTGACAAGTAATTTGCTGTACTTAAAAAAGCAATATAAGTATTACTTTACTTCTGCATTTTTATATATTTTAATACACAAAACTGTGCCAAGTTGTATAATGCAGATTTCACAAACTTATGACTCACAAATACTTTTGAATCTATCAGGAATAAAATTTTTAACAAAAGATTTAAACAATCATTTTACGAAAAATAACTGATAAGAGTTAGATATTTTTACTAGTCTTTCAGGATTCGATAATATGAGTATTTTTGAGGAAATTTGAAACTTAGCATCTAATTTTAATGCATAAAATTGCTCCAGGTGAAATTAGAGTTATACAAATATAGAAACGAAATTTTCTAAAGGAATTTTTTCCATAAATCAATTATAAAAAAAATCACATAAAGTTGCAGTTCTTCAAATTTTTCTTTCTTGATACTCATTTTTTATTTCTAAATAATACTTTTTCAAACACAACAGGTAGTCAAAAATTGAAATATAGACTTTTCACAAGTGATTTTCTCAATGTATAATTTATAGTTTCAAGACTATTTCTTAAATTACTACATAAATGTTTTTACTGATATAAACACATACAGCTAATAGAACACACAATGGATATTAACTATAATTTCATTATTAAATATATTTATTAATAAATATTTAAAGGATGTCTTCAAAATACCATTTTACTTTCAACCATAAATATTAAAGCTAGAACACGAAAATATAAATGATAATTTGGAAGGCTTAACCAACAAAAAACTGTCGTTTTATTACTGTCAGTGTAATTTTTCATTATTAGGTTTAAAAAAATTCAGAACTTAAGATATTTATTTACAATAATTAATTTCGAAATCTGTTAACAGTAGCAATATAATTCGTCATATTATCCTTTTATCATATTTCGTACGAGTAGGTCAACTATTTTGATCAAGAAACATGATCAACAGCACAGCATAATCGATGGATATTCAGAAATATTCTAAATGGTGAATTCTGCGAATGAATTTCAAAAAAGTGTAGAATATTGTAATACATAAATATCTGAACATAAAATTTCAAGAAAAGATTTTCTTCAGATTTTGATTTAATACGATTGGCGACATAAAACGTTACAAATGGGCATTAAAGATATGTCTTTATAAAATCATTAAAAGGTTCAAGCAAGATATAAACCAAAATTAAAATTTAATTGGAGAAAGATTCTTAAAACTCACCCTAGAACTATTTGTTGGAATGAAGTTTGTTCTTTTCAAAGACT
The DNA here is from genome assembly GCA_026290005.1 of Latrodectus geometricus. NCBI lineage: Eukaryota > Metazoa > Arthropoda > Arachnida > Araneae > Theridiidae > Latrodectus > Latrodectus geometricus. The sequence continues at coordinate 126,903 of JAPDSC010017794.1, forward strand.
CAAGCCATTTCTTCCTTAAGACATGATCCTTCGGAAATTTGAAGATGGACACTCGATTTTCTCTGGAGTAATTCCCTTTGCAGAACGGTACACAACAGCAATAGGGCATTTTATATATTTTATATAAAAATCACCACATGCAAATCGAGTTTAAAAAAAAAAATGCTTTCTACTTGTAATGCATGTTCGCGTTATCTACTACCCCACAGAAGTGGAAAAACCAGTTATGTCGTGACGTCATGCGAAAAGGGAACCATGGGATGATTGTGACGTCACAACGGAGAAAATTTTTGAATTTCAAGCTTTTAGAATAGCGGAATTTACCAACATGTATTGAAATTTTGTATTTGAAATAAACCTTTCGGGTTTTTTTTTTTTTTTTTTTTTACAATTACTTTACAATTTCAAAATAAGAAGCCCTTAATTATCTTTTCTATTAGAAAATTAATTTTTATCACCTTATAAAAATTAATTTCATGACTTTTCACATAAAATATATACAAATCAAACATCATAATAAACACATAAACGTCAAACCAAATCTTAGAAGGTATGTTTAATAGTCGTCCATTGAACACGTGATCTAAATAGGGAAAGACATAGTTTAGAAAGGATTTTAAACCACTACAAATATTCATGCTCTAGCTGAGAATCGAACGTAAGAACTAAAGTACTGAAGGCTTAAACCCAAGCCACTCGGCAGTCGGTTCAGCTTATATAATTTTTAAGCTAATAAATATATTTATCAACTCAATTTAGAATTTTTTTAAGCGTGTATCCTTTTTACAGAATCCTTTATTTTAGAATAATTCATAGCGATTTCACTATTTTTTAATCTCATATCAAAAATGACAATCAAAAATAAACAAAAATTAAGACTTGACAATCAAAGTTAGGTAAATTATTTAAGGATAAATAATAAAAATCTAATAAGAAAAATGAGAAATGATGAAAAATAATATTCAGAAATCAGAAAATGAAAATAAAAAACTTAAATAATTAAAAAAACTATCAGAATTGAAAATAAAAAATTATCGAAATAGTAGCATGCTTTAATTGTAAACGCAATTGTTTTCGGGAAATAGTTTTATATGAAACATGGAAAAGCTATTCAAACTATAAAATAGTATGATTAATCTAAAAATAATTATTAAATGCCAAATCCTTAACGTTAACCTTTTGAGAAATCTTATAAAATATTTCCACCCGTATGTTTGGGTGCTTATTGGTTTTATTTAAGCCAACACAATTAAAAAAATCTTGCATAATATTTGCCTTACAAGTAGCTTATTAATTACAAGTATAAAACATTTGCTTTGTAAAACAAAAGAAACTGAAAGTATTTACAAAAAATAATATAAAATTTTGAAAAATAGCATACCTTTGAAACAACACCTTTCTTAGATATTTTCTTGGAAGAAATATACCGATTTTTTTTTTTCTCTCGAAGTTTTTACTAGGAAAACACTTTTTTCTTAGGCCTTTTGATCATAATTTTCTTTACATTACGATACAACACAGCATATTATCCTAAAAAAATATAATATTAAGTATATATATATAGATATAAATAATTCAATTTTAAGATATCTAAGAATATTTAATAAACTATGACTATGCGATCAACAAACGCAATAAATGGTAACTAAATCATTTATTTGGCAAAAATATTTTTTAAGTCACATGATAGTCTTATTATTTTTCCATACTCCAGTTAAGGGCATACACATTGTTGAAAGTACAAGTATTGGTGAAGATATGACTCATTCAACTAACTTGCTTATCGCAGGTGCGAAAAAGAGTAAATCGACGCTCATAATCTTGAAGAATCTATGTGGAAGAAAATTAAGTCAATAATAGTAATGAATGAGTATGCACTGTCAGCTATTTAAGCTGAAGATTTTTAAAGACTCAAAAGTAGATTTTAATAACAGTCATTTGCTGTTAGCAAAAGTCACCTTCTTCAAAATTCTACTGCATATGAATGGTGAATCATTAAGCTACAACAGGTCAATACACCTGGCCTTATTTATAAGAATCTCTCAGATTTAACGCTTATTTATAAAAATTGATTACAAAAGTAGCACACCTGTCTATCACAAAAATAGCTCCCGCCAATTTGTCTGTGCCTGTCTGTCGCCATAGAAACCACCACACACGATCAATTTTCGGCAGGAGGAGCCAGAAGAGAAACCAACTTCGGTTTACAGAAGGCCTTGAGAATAACATAAGATACTGCTAATTCATAACACCAGTAATATCCATTTGAAATGGATAGATCTTGTTGCCATAGAAACCGCCACTAACCAGACTATTCGACGGCAGCTATTCTTATGTTAGATAGACAGTCGCAAGCTAGTACACCAACAGCCTATTTAAATTTCGCTGGTAAAATGAATTAAAATTTGATCACGGACAAATTTAATTCATATCACCTTAAATTTCATATGCAAAGATGGCAACACTTTTATCACGACTGAATTTTAATTCATAACGAAAATTCTGTAGAAACAATGGTATATGTACTGTTCTGATACTGAAGACGGCCATTATTCCTAGCTCTAAAATACTCAACATAATTTCAGCTAATTTAATTAAAACACGTCTTGACTACAATTAAAACGACAATGTAAGCGATGCCAATAAATGTATGCGTATACAATAATAAAAGCTCACAGAATTGTTATATAACAAAGATAAGATTAAAATTAGAAATCCAAAAATGACAAAGCTATTTACATTATCTTATAGATTCATTAGTTTAAAATATTTGTACAATATTGAGATATTGTATAATAGTACTAAACATAAAACTAAGTAAACCTATTTTTATAGTGTGACTAAAATCTATAAAAATAAAAAATTTTGTAAGTTAACTTACCTTTAAAATCTCTCTCCGGTGTCTTCTTCATATCCACTTTTATGTTTATGAAGCAAACTTATCACTTATAAATGCTCGAAGAATCAATATTTATTTTGCAAAACGGCGAAAAGCTGAAATGATTGTCTGTAGACATCTGTGGGGATTTGTCTAACAAAATCTCAAGCAAGCAGAAAACACCAATGTAATTTAAAACGAGATTTGCTGCGGTTATTACAGATTGTGACGTCATATACGTAAGGAACGACCATTTGATGGATGATTCAACGTCTTATAAACTTTTATTATAATAAAAATTATTAAAAGCATCTAAAATCTACTCAATTATTTTATACAGGCATCGTTGTATACAAAAATATATGGAAAATTTCTAAAATTTAACTGAGTAAATTTTGATGAAACAGAACTTCAGAGTAGAAATTTTCAGCGGTTTTTTTGAATTTCAAGGTAATGTGTGTTACAGAACTGAGATTTTTGCACTTTAACACATGTGTATGTTTTATTAACAAAGAACAATAAAACATTAACTTGATTTACATAGTGTAATTAGTATCTATTCCATTTATTTAGCAAATTAATAAAAATAATTAAATTATCTTTTTCAAAAAACAAAAATTAATTTAGTTATTCCTATTTCTCGAAAAGATTTGTGGAAAAAAAAAAAAAAAAAAAAAAAAAAAAAAAAAAAGTCCTGGAATTGGGCTAATGTTTTAAATAACTTACAAAACTAGTGAAAAGATTTACACTGACGTATTTATACCTTGCACAAAACTCGTGAATAAACAAGATTACACGTATGCTTTGAATTTCGATTAAGGAGATATTTAAATAAATATTAATTTTGGAACCTTTTCTTGAAATTAAAATCGTATATTTTATTATTTATTATCATTGTTTGGTATTATGGACATCAGAAATTAATTGACCCAGTTACAGTCTTTTTGGACAGCTTTGTCGAAAATATAATGTAATGTAATTAAGTCGTAGTGTATCTATGTGAATAGTATAAAACTACAGACTAAACCTATATACTAAAAAATATCTTACTATTTAATGCAGAAATAAAATGAAATGAGAAATTCTCCATTCTTCATACTCAAAACAATAAGATGTTATAATAAAACAGAACGACTACGTCTTGCAATTCATTTTAAAATTGGATAAAGAGAAAACAATTTTAACCATGTTTAGATTTTATGCGAATAGCGTGTTACAATTCAGCAGTGTAAGTAAGCCATAAAATTCAAAATCTATCTTTTATCGCTGCAGAACTTATTAAATTTGTAAGGTTTTATTTCATACAGAGCTACACTGAGAATTCAAAGGTAAAAAGGTATAATTTATTTTTATAGCAATCTTTGAAATTGGGGAAAGGAATATTATATCTTCTAGAGTAGGGGTGGCCAAGACGTATACCGCAGTCGACTCATTGCGAAGACATTTTTGGTAGTTTACGCGATCATCCCGATAATGACCTCGGATATTAATAATTTAATTTATGACTTATGAATTATTTAAAAAAAATTTACTACAGTCTACGCTTTAAAACCCAAAACAACTGTGTAAAGTTTTACGATATAAGATTTATGATTAAAGGTTAACGAACGATTTATAAAACCTAAAACGAGCATGATGAGCGCGATTCAAACATAAAAAAAAAAAAAAAAAAAAAAAAAAAAAAAAACTATAGAAAGGTATGCATCTCAATTAAGAAAACATGAATTGAGAAACTTTAAAAACATGGAGGAAAAGTGCATCCATAATCCAAACCGAGACTTCGAAGATTTCGCTTAATACTTACTAGTTTAGTTTGAAGGGTTTAAAAGAAGATTAGCTGATTTAATTAGGTTGACAGAAAAACTCAATTTTATGATATTTCCATTTAATGAAAATGTCAACATTGATGGAATATCTGAAAAAATAGGACATTTAATACATATCTCATCAGTCACGGTCGAGGAAGAAATTATTAAATTAAGATGCGATATATTTCTTAAATCCAGAGCATATTTAGCAATAATGATTTTATGAAATTAATTTCTAAGGAAACGTTTCCAAATACTTACAAATTGATTTTGTATTTGAAATCATACTTTGGATCGAAGTATCTTTGCGAATCTGCTTTTTCAACCATGAACAAGAAACAAACATTGGTCGCATTTAACAGACGAACATTTAATTTCGTGTTTATGCATTGCAATAAGCTCATACCAGCCACAATATGATAAACTTGTCACAGATATACAGTGGCAAATTTCAACTAAACGAAGTGAAAAGGATGGCCAGTTTTTGATGTATGAATACTTTGATTATTTTCGTCAGTAAATTTTTATTTTGAAAATATTAATAAGTTTTTTTTAAAAAAATTACATAATTTACCATTTTATCTTATTACCGAAAATAAATATCTACGTTAATTTAGCTCTGCCATTGGTAGACTGCCTTCGATTTTTTAAATGTGGAGTAGACTCCGGATCCCAAAAGTGTGGCCACCCCTGTTCTACAGTATTTATTTGGAAAATTAATTTAACAGTACGTATATATTCCTGAACAAATAAAAAATGATACGATCTATTCTTCCTACAATATTTTAAATAATTCAAAAATCATAATAATCTGAAAATGCAGGATAATTAAAACTATTCTAAAGATATAAATTGGCACTCTCAAACGTAAATTAGAACTTTTTAAAACATAAGCATTCTATCGCAACCATATCTTTTTTTTTTTTTTTTAAATAACGCACATATAATATTCGTATTTTATACATCAAAGAGATTAAAAGCTTCAACACATAAAAACTACAAGAATCATTTTATTAGAACACACTCAAAAGATTTACCTCTAAAACTACTTTAGATTTTTTTATGGAATCAGTTTTCGATGAAGAAACTTTGTTTAAATTATTTTCTTCTTTTTTATACTTCCCATCGTTATTTGGAAGTTCTTCTGGCGTTTTTTGACGAACAATTTGTCTTGGAAAAATTGACGGAATTGCTGTGGGTTTCAGCCTCCAGTGTTTCAACGGAGCTGTAATCAGTACTCCCTTTTTCTCATCGAAGGCAGAGGCTTCTGTTACAAAATCATCCTGGTTGAAATGCAATTCGCACACCTAGGAAAACAACAGAATTATTTATTTGATTGAAGAAACATTTGAAACCTACATAAGCTATAATAACAGCTTTAAAAATATGCAGGGTTTTGTCTGTTTTAAAATAAACTATTTTCTTAGTTTTCAAAAGTTCGTAAAACGAAAGTATAATATGTGTGATAAAATATGTTTAAAAAAAAAAAAGAAAGAAAGAAACTCTAAAATTATAAATATTAGTTTGGGGAAAAAGTAATCCATTATTTTTTCGGTAGACGTCTGTAGTGATCGCTATCTCGTGAGGTATCTATCAAACAATTTCCGATTTATGCTCGTTGGAAAGGTGACATTTGACACTAAAATATCCTCTTGCGGTTTTTTGTTTGATTCATTCAGTTACGAGTACAAGGTTTTAAAAATGGAAGACAACAAACAGAAAATTCGATACATTTTAGTTTTTCTTTTATAATGGCGAAAATGCTAACCAGGTGGCTAAAATTGTGAAAGGTGTTTATCGTCCTATATATGACTGTAACAACCAGTTACGCACAATTTTGGTTTCGTCGATTCCGTTTGGGTATTTGGATGCTGAAGATGCACCTCGCATGGATACAATATCGTCGAGAATGTCTATAAAATATAAAAAATTATCAAACTTGACAGCATGTCAGCAGTCGTAGTTTCGCACAAGACCTAAAAATCTACATGAAAACTGTTTTAAATATTTTTACAAAGCGGATCTGAAAGAAATTACAAAAAGTTCAGGTAAAAATAATGGATTTCTTTTTCCCCAATCTAATATTAGAAAAAAAAAAACATTGTTCTGTTTTCTGTGAAATTGAAATTACGAAACATTTTACTTGGCAATTCAAACGATTTTGTTTTAATTTATATTTTATGACAATAAATCATGGTTGCTATGGTTACGATGCATATTTAGTGATTAATTTTATATTCTATTTTGTACTGAAATTCCGACAGAATGAGTACAGTTTTCAAGCATATCGGATATTTTATCATATTTCAAAAAGAACACGAACAGAATTTAACAGACGATGCAATATATTCAACTGTTCAGTGTGGTAAGAGTAGTCTAATCCAATGTATATCATTGTAAAATTATAGATAAACACTATAGCCTAAATTAAATGCAAATAGATATTGATTATTCACTGATTACATAATTCTATTTCTTTTTTTCTTTTTTTTCTTTTTTTTTTTTTTTGCACTAACTAGAAATATTAACGATACTTTTTTTCGTAAAAACTATACTTTCTCTTTTCTGGATGCACATTTAGTACTTAATTTTATATTCATTTTTGTACTGAAATTCCAGCAGTATGCTTTTACAGTCACTGAGTAACATTAAATATTAACAAAAATATTAAAAAAATTATTATTTTCAATATTATTAAGTTATAAGAACTCTCTAAAAATATATTGATACTTACTTGTAAATTATGATAAGAATTATAGTACACACAAAAAGGAATTATTAAATGTGTATAATTATATATATTTCCAATTGGATAATATAAATTTATATTATTCAAATGCAAATAATATATAAATTTTTTATTTCTAATGGCGGATACCATTCAGTAATTAATCCATTTGCCGCAACAAGGCCGGAAATTGCTACTCATTTTATCGTTACCCGGTAGGCACCTGTGAACCAAGTCACGGAGATACGAGTAGCATCGCCCACGCCACACCACCACAAAACCGTTTATCGGGCGGGCCACATTCATCCATCATCTGAGGAAAGGACAAGAAACACAGAGAGAGAAAGAGAAAGTACATCCATGCCATACCAGGATTCGAACTCAGGTCCTCCCCATCCATAGTCAGTTACGCTAATCATTAGACAGGTTGGGCGGCCATGTACATAATATAATAAGGTATTATTCATATTACTAAAATCTACTTTCATTTTATTTTCAAATATTTCTATTAGTGAAAACCAGTTAAGTAGAATAAATTTATAACTAAGACCTCAAGCGGACTTCCGCTACTCCCAAGTAATCAGAACAAACCAACACCCCCTAGAATACAAGGCCTGAGCGCGTGAGTTATGAGTCAAGGGAAGAAGGCCTATTGAAATTTTCGTCGTCGCTGGCTAAAGAAGCAAAATTTGTATGCGATACCTTCAAATGTCTAGTTTCTTTTCATAATTTAAGTAAAATATCACATTAAATTTAATAAAACTAAAATTATTTTTATGTTTTGAAATTATTTTAAAAAGTTACTTTAACAAATCAAAAATTAACTTGACTGTTCGTTATTTAAAGATAAAAATCGTTATTTAGAATAAAGAAAATTTTAACGATAAAATTTTCTTTACTTGATATTTATTTTTTAATCAGAAAAGAAATAGAATATGAAATTTTAAACTTAATAAGAATAGGAAATTTTAAAATTGTTTACCCTCTTAATTTTTACTAAAACAGTGATATGTAAAATTTAACATTAAAATTTTAACATTGTATTTATAACAAACTCCATTTCCTTAATGCTAAAAAAAGTAGTAATTTACACTAAAATTGAAATACAGCTATAAGTCAAAAGTATTTATAATTTAAAAAAAATGTTAAATTTTTATATTATCTATTGTATTATAACTAGACACAAATGAAAATATTCATTTATTGAAAAATAGTAAGACATAAAAAATTAGATTGTTTATCCTGTTGGTTATTTGTTAAGAAAATATTTCTATGAAGTTAAACATTTGAATTTTAATGTCATAATTAGATAAAATTGCATATTCTCGAATTTAAATAAATAAGTGAATGAGGCTAAAAATAAAACACAAATTACAAACAACAACAAATTAGAAATATAATTTCATAACTAATGAAATGTTATTTTTCCAATGTTTTTAATTTTCGTTTTCTTGGAGTTTTTTTTGACGTATCATTTTTATATCGACAATAATTTTTCAATATTTTTTTTTATTTATTTTTTTAAACGTCACCCAAACAAAATTCACTTTACTATGTCTTCAGGTGTATGGCCAGCGAAACAAGTATCTACATCATTGTAAATTTCAAAGTTATTCATTAAAGACATTATTAATTGAGTCATAAATTTTCTTTGGTTAGACTCCTTAAGAAATTTACCTTCATAATCAGGTGACAATAATATTTGGGCTATTATGAAAGAAAAACTTACAACTCGAATGACACCAGAATTAGGAAAGTGTAAGCTTCCTCTATTTAAATTCTGAAATTAATTTATAAGCATTTTCAACAGCTAACTTCTTGTCTATAACTAACTGTTCTCTGCATGACTCACATTTTAAATTATTGCATATTATATATACACAGTAACCTGCCATATAAACTAAAATTGGCAAACTAGCTTCAATATTTTAAAAATCTGAATCATTAACTGAAATTCCTAATTTATTTGTATCCAAATTAACCTCTCTTCCTTCTAAGAGTACATCAATACTAAATCGACTAATTCTTTCATTACCAAAGTTTGAGGATTTAATTTTTTACTTTAAGATTAAAACCTATGCATATATGAAAATTGGAAGAAGTATATTTATTCAAATTGTCACCAATTAACATTTTATTTTTAGTTTTGTAAATTCAAAAAATTTAACTGCAGTACATGATTGAATCCTAACAATTTTTTAATGCTAGATTTGTAAAAGTTTTTAATTTCAAAATTAGCACAGAGCTATGAATTAGATTAAAACTATACAATTACAGCAGTAAATTGTTTATTAAAAATATTATGTTATGGAAATAATGGCTGATTTCACAATAATTTGATATCAATGTGTATTACTATTCATGTATTTATATATTTGACATATATACTAAAAGATTACACATTTATTGAATTACTGTGTATTATTAAAAATTTATTTTTAACATTTCCCCTTAAACATTAATATAAATATCCTTACATTTATAAAATAATTTTATCATAATTTTATATCGTATTTTCTCTTAAAATTTCAAATATTCGTGAAACACTTTATTTTAACATTAAATTAGGTAAAAATTTACTGTACGGTCGCTCTTGGCGACGTTTTCAAAAAATCGCCAAAAATGTCGCCAACCTTGCCAATATTTATAAGCGAGGTTTTAAAATAAACAGAATATTGCATGTTAAAAAAATGACGACTAAATTACTAAAATTAATTTAATTTTAATAATTAGATTACCGTAAATAACGAACAATAAACATCATAAAAAATATTAATAATAAACATACCTCTCTTCTTCCACCAATTGCTTAATGTTAGATTTATTCAAATACTTAATTCATATATTGAAAAATTTATAGTTTAAATTTTCATTTCAACACATTGCCATTTTAATTATATAATGCACTTTCTTAAATGAAAACTATTTAAAGCAAGCTAAAAGAATATACTACTTATATAAATCATGATCTAAATTTAAATAAGCCATTAAAATAAGTTCTAGTAATATGCATTCATTCAAGTATCTTAGTATATTATATTTCATTTTAAAATAATATGAATCAGAATTATCAAAACAATAAAATATACATATTATTTACCATTGCAAATACTTTCGAAATATAAAATGAATCAAAATTTCACCTCTTAAGAGACTTCACACTTTCGGTTTTGAATAAAAATTAAAAACCTGCATTTAGTTACTTCACATAAATATTTAAACACACCCACAGTACATAATTAATATACCTTTTAACATTCAGCAATTTCGAAATTGTTAATTTTAAAATGTAAACAATAAACAACTAAAAAACATTAAAATTTTCTTGACAACATTCATATTTACTTTCAATCAATCCAGTTTTCATACAAAAATCAAATGTCTCTTTCCTTTCATCCAAACCATACAAATACCTTAAATTCACATTCTCATCATACCACATAACATCATCCATTCCAAACATTCTTGCACTTACCTCAGACATTCCCCATCCAGAAGCCATCACAAAAATATCACAAGGCGAACGAGGGAGCAAAACAAATAAAAAAAAAAAAATATTGCCGGCACAACGCACAACCAACGTAGTGAACAAAGAATTAAAAATGGCCCTTACATTCTTCGATTAGTTCGATTAGGGTTGTCAGAATATCAGGGTTACCATATTTGGCGATTTATCGCCTACTTCGAAACATCGCGCCAAGAACGACCGTACAGTAAATCTGAGCCTTAAATTAATAGTACGATATAGTAAAATAATACGAGTAAACTCATGCATTCTAAATAAGAATGATAATTAAATGTATGGAACTTACCCTTGATGACTTCGTTGGTTTAAAATCTTTTCTTGGAATCATAAGAATCCATTTTTTTAAAAGTTCTGTGTCTTTTGGAAACTGAAATATACGGACTGTAGTTTTCGAGCTATCATAGTTTCCATTACAATAAGGAATACTGCATTTGAATGGCATTATTTTGCAATTTCGGGGAATATACGATATCCGGAGAAATAAAATTTTATAGAAATCTCAGTTTGAAAATTAAACCCGCTAAATAAAAATGTATTTAAAACGTACAAACGCCACCACGTTGTTCGTGCTTCAACGCTCATTTCGACTTTCCCTTCAAATTAGCTTACACAAGCCTTTTCTCCTTGTCGTCACAGCCACTTCCTGTCTGCGCGCGCAGACCTTGTATTCTAGAGGGTGTGGAACATACCCAACCGTTCTCTTCTCACTCCGACACGACTATTCCACACGGTCTCAGTGTCTCTACCCCCGGCAGAAAACGAAATCAAAAGTTCTCTTCCAATTAACTCTCTGACTTTCCCAAAGATCATTTAATATATATATTTATTAAAATAGAAATAAAATTTTTATTTAAATCTTTTCAATTTTCAAACCAAAATTCCATTTTTGATCTATTCGATAAAACCTATTTTGCTTCATTTTCCAGAGAATTTTAATCTTATATTTTTATAGTTATTCTATAAATATATCAGAAAATAAGGATCTCATTGATAAAAGATCTTACGTGATTAATCATTAAAATGCATTGACGTAATTTTCCCATACTGACAACACCCCCTAGAATACAAGATCTGAGCGAGTGAGTTATGACTTATTGAAATTTTCGCCGTCGCTGATATTTTGGCAAAAGAAACAAAATTTGTGCGTGAAACCATCAAATATGTCTAGTTTTTTTCATAATTTAAGTAAAATCAAATTAAATTTAACAAACAAAATTTATTATATTTTTAGAAAATAACTTTTGATTTGTTAAAGTAAATTTGTTCGTTATTTAAAGTCGTTGCTTTACTAGACATTTTTATTAGAGGAAAAAAAAAAAAAAAAAAAAAAAAACTTACAAGAATAAGAAATTTTAAAGTTGTTTACCATGTTATTTGTTACTAAAGCAGTTATTTGAAAAATTAATCATAATTATAATAAACTCTATTTCCACAATGTTAAAACAATTAGTAAATTACTCTAAAATTGATATACAGCATTAAGTCAAAAGTAATTATAATTTTAAAAATATAAGCATTTTTATATTGATTATCTATTGTATTAAACTAGATACAATTGAAAACATTCATTTATTGAAAAATACTAAGGCATAAAAAATTAGATTCTTTATCCTGTTAGTTATTTGTTAAGAAAATATTTCTATGAAATTTAAGATTTGAATTTTAATGTCATAATTAGATCAAATTGCATATTCTTTTAATTTTGGATGGCTCAATGGAGTAGAAATTTTTTCTAATTTGGGTGTCATATATTTAAGTTTTATCTTTCTTGAAGTGTAATTCACAAACCTAAACAAAAATTTGATGTACTGACTTAAAATAAGGAATTTTTTTTTTAATTTTCTATTTTTGCAACTTAATTATATTAGCCTAAATTTTGTTTCAAATAATTGTTAATTTCTTTATCTCATCCTTTCTATACTACAATTATTTAAAAAGCAAACTGATAAAAATACCATGCACAAAAAATAAATTAATCTTTACATCTTAAAAAAAATTATAAAGTAAGTAATATATTTAAAGTTAGAGTGTTAGTTCTAGTGTAAAAATTCAGATGTTAATGATTAAAGCCTATGCATATAAAAGCTGGAAGAAATATATTTATTCAAATTGTGACCAATTAATATTTTATTATTAGTTTTGTTAATTCAAAAAATTTAATTGCATCATATGATTGAAAAAAAAATTTCTTTCAAAAAATTTTTTAGTGTTAGGATTTGTAAAAGTCTTTAATTGCAAAATCAACACAGAGCTATGGATTAGATTAAAACTATATAATTTCAGCAGTAGATTATTGATTAAATATATTATGCTATGGAAAAAAAATGGCTAATTTTACAATAATTTGTTGTTAATGTGTATTAATATTCATGTATTTATATAGTTATACATTTACACTAAGGGATTACATATTTATTGTATATTGAATTTAAACATTCCCCTTAAAAATTTATACAAATAAAATATTCTTACATTTATAAAATAATTTTATAGCGTTCTTTCTCTCAAAATTTCAAATATTCGCGAAACAATTTTAATAATCAATTAATAATACGATATAGTAAAATAATACGAGTAAACTCATGCATTCTAAATAAAAATAATAATTAAATATATGAAAATTACCCTTGATGACTTCGTTGGTAAAA
>JAPDSC010017794.1:164958-178798 GCA_026290005.1 Latrodectus geometricus
TCCATTATTTTTACGTGAACTTTTTGTAACTTCTTTCAGATTCGCTTAGTAAAAAGGTTTAAAACAGTTTTCATGTAGATTTTTAGATCTTGTGCGTAGCTACGACTGCTGACATGCTGTCAAGTTTGATAATTTTTAATATTTTATAGACATTCTCGACGATGTTGTATCCATGCGAGGTGCATCTTTAGCATCCAAATACCCAAACGGAATCGACGAAACCAAAATTGTGCGTAACTGGTTGTTACAGTCATATATAGGACGATAAACACCTTTCACAATTTTAGCCACCTGGTTAGCCTTTTCGCCATTATAAAAGAAAAACGAAAATGTATCGAATTTTCTGTTTGTTGTCTTCTATTTTTAAAACCTTGTACTCGTAACTGAATTAATCAAACAAAAAACCGCAAGAGAATATTTTAGTGTCAAATGTCACCTTTCCAACGAGCATAAATTTCAAATTGTTTGATAGATATCTCACGAGATAGCGATCACTACAGACGTCTACCGAAAAAATAATGGATAACTTTTTCCCCAAACTAATATAAAAAAGAGCTTGTAAAAAAACTATAATTCTTTTTCATATATTTCTTAAAAACACACAGAGGGACATTCAATCCTCTATATTTTTTATCCTCGATGTATTCCATGGTTTTTAAATTTCATTAAATTTTCTGTGTATATAAAAGGTAATAATTTTATATAATAAATTGACTTTTCATCTTACATACATGTCTATTATTTGGTCTTCCTTGTAGAAAGTAAAGCAGAACTACTCAATAAATATTTACAAATAAATTAGGAAATAAATACAGAAAATTTAAAGGTTTGTCAATTTGGATGTATCCCAGCAAACCCATAAAAAAATCTGTATTTTATAAAATCATATGTTTAATATTTAACATAAATTTTAAAGAACAAAACAATCGAAAAGGGAATAAATGCAATCGATTATTCTCTTAGTACCCAAACTTCAATGGATTTTTCAGGATTCATTTTTATAACACATTCTGTAATTACTCCCCCCCTTTTTTTTTGAACAGGGAGTAACATACCCCAAAGCCCTAATCTTTAGGGGTAAAGTGAACAAAAAAACTAACCGTAATAAAACCTGCAAATGATATCTCAAACAGGCATTTCCCAAAGTCTTTTATGTCTTTAAGAGCGACATTGGCATTTGCAAAGGTCAATGGTCTGCAACAAAATTCTAAGAAATCACCTGAATAAATTTTTAGGTGTGACTGGGTAAGTATTTATGTCTTTGTCTAGAGTGATAAAATCGTAGGATAAATTGGTAATGGGGCATGGCTTCTATTTACAAGATGATAATATTTTAACTCCACAGGTATACTAGAAAATACTGATGCTGAATTCTGAAGAGCTTTTAACTACATTGGACTTTTGATAATCAATTTTGTGAATAAACTGCACAACACCAAGTCAGGTTTCTTCCAAAAGGGAATTCAAATAGTTTGAAAAAATGTAAGTCTCGATCACAAAGAAAAGAACATAATTGATTTTTCCAGGAATTGAAATGTAAAATGCAGACAATTTTTTAATAATTTTAATTGAATATGTTTTAAACATTCATTTTTCAACAGATAAATTGCCCATTTTTTAATGTATTTGTTTTCGGTTTCCCATGCATTAATTAAGACAAAAAAAGTAGGACCTTAGTTTTCTTACATACTCTAAATATGCACGTTGTTTCTCATGAAAACTCACCTAAATCGAATTTAACAAGAAAGGGAAACAATTATCAGCATCTTATATTCCTTAATACTTATTATATTAAACATCTTATATTCCTAGATTGGAGACAACTTTAAATGACACAGATTACAACTACAACCTGCATTCGGGGATGGTTTACATGTTGATGTTCAATCTCCCTTGCAGAACAGAGTCACCTAGCGATAATGTCTTGCTCTAAAATTCCCTACAAGAGAACTGTTAATGCATATAATCTCTAATAACGGAAATGAATACCAGAGTGATAAACAAACAAAATCAATATATATATTATTTTTCAGAACAAAAAGCATCATTTAGTACACATATGTATATATATATGAGTAAGCAAACCTCTTTACAAAGTATAAAACTAATTACATAACAATACAGATATTAGGCACCATTTTAGATAATGTTCTTAAAATAAAAATGAAAACATAATTTGTAAAAATGAATATTTATTTCTTACAGTGACATTTCACATAAAATGTATATTGTGTAAACTTTTAACACTTATGATGAAACAACAATCTCACATTCTCCAACAAGAAGGCAAGCTCATAATTTTGTAGACATTGGAAAACTATTTTTAAAAAATTTTGCAATTTCCACAGAGTGTCCACACTTGTGATGCTCACATTTTTCTTTCTGTAACTTGTAGTAACCAGTTGCGAACATTTTTGGCAAGAAAAGCATTCTTCAATTTTAGAGAAAAAACGTTTATGTATGTTTCGGTTTATGTGCAATGATCATTCTCACTTCTAATGGCAAAAAATGATTCTTAATTTACACAGTGTGATATCAATGAAAACTGGAGATTTCGTATGGCACAATGAATTTACGCGAAGAACTAGTTCAATACTCAAAGATGATAAAGTAACAGTTATGTGCGCATTGATAACAGTTATCTCAACAATTTTGTATTATAGTTTTCCTCATTTCTTTCATTGTCAGATATGTCCTGAAGGGGTAAACAATCACAAATCTTTTTTTGCACAGCAACAGGTAACAAGGCAGGGGTACAACAAATAATATAAAAATGTAGTACAAGCATGGCTTGTTATAGTTCCTCTTCTGACGATACAAGCATGGCTTGTTATAGTTCCTCTTCTGACGATACAAGTTCCTCTTTTATCAGAACTGGCGACTGGGACAACAGCCCCTTGTCTTCCGCTGTTGCTTCCGAGTCCTGGAAAGAATAACTCAGTTCCTTTTCTACAGTAGCTGATAATATGTCCTGCTTTACCATCTCTTCAGGTTCCTGTTTGATCCTGATGGACGTGGACGGTGAATCTGGTTCAATCTTCATATTATAATACTGCTCGTAAGAAATGGAATAGCTTTCATCGATCATCATGGACGAATCCGGTTCCATATAGTTTGACGGACCTGGTTCTGATAGGTGGTCTTGGGTTGGAACAAAAGCAGAGGGATCCAGCTCTACGACCATGGCTGGTTCATGGCTTATTAGGATGCTGTTAGGATCTAATTCCACAACTAGACCAGAATTCTTTTCGGAAGTAACTGAAGAGGCTTCTTTTTGTTTACCCTAAAAAGAAAAATAAAATATTAAAATGTAGAATATTTTAAGAAACAAAATAAAGTAATATCACGCGATATACAAACATAACTTCTAAAAATATGAAATCTGATGAACATCAATATTCAATTCAAATAGCCATTATAAAAACACAAATGCTAGTAAATCAATGTAGCAAATGAGACGAATTCTGATGCTTGATGGTTAATAAATTAATGAAGCATAAGACAAAAGAACAATTTATTATTAACAAAAAGATACCTCTAAGAACACAAATGAAATGAAATGAAAAAGCTAAATAGAAATGGAATTCTTATTAATAATGGTAACATATTTTACAAAATAATCTACTTTTAGGTCTTGGGTCCTTTGATCATAAAATTCCAAAAAATTAGCTTTAACCTAACTATCAGAAATTATTCCTTAATATAAAATATCCAACGTTTACTTGTTCATAATAATAAAGGAATTTTTTTAAATTAATGCAGTATTATTTATTTTATCAAGTACATAAATAATAATAAATATTTTTAATTAAAAATTTATACATATTAAATGGGATTTTTTCATCACCAAAAGGGTTCCCCCTCCCCTGACAAGAGACTCTTTAAAATACTCGCATGAAAAGGAATTAAACTATAATTTCCTAGAAGTTTCTTTCACATTTATATAATAATAAAGGAAATCAGTCAAATAAGTCACAATTGATAACGTTAATATATTATGGATTAAAAAAGTACCCAAAATTGTGTTTACATGTTTTTGTTTATAAATGTTTAAACCAGTTTTCGTTATTTATGAAGTTCATTTTCAACGTCAAACAATCAACGCCGTCAGCACAAATTGAAAACTGAAGATTATATCATTATAAGAAATTTTAAATAATTCATTTAGTCATCACCAACCTTTTAATTCAATTCCCTTTTACCGCATTTACATAAAGATATCGATTTTGTATTCTGAAATAGTTGAAGTAGGATTTAACATTTTTACAATTTATAAGTCTGAAATTGATTTCTACAAATCCATTCAGAATCCACTAAGAAACATATTTATATGAACGAATTGTTTATAATAAACGAAATATCACTTTTAAAAATATTTTTAAAATCTTATATGAAAAGTTTATTTTTCATTTCTTACTCTATTAAATAACTACGCACATTACCTCACAAATTTTTAATTTGATAAATGATGAAAATTCCTTTTACCTAAATGAAAATATTGATTTCCGTAAACAATTACATAATTATTTTTCATAACACAGAAAAATAATTCAGAATTTAATCAAAACAAAATTATCTATTCATAATATAAACAGGAAATAGATTCAATTAAACAAAGAAAATCGTGTTTCTGGTTATTAATATAAGTGAAACAAATTTTACATTAGAATTGAATTATTCCAGCACTATTAAAAAGAAAAGAACACTTAATAAAGATTAAATTTATCTTTTTATGATAAGCAGATTAGATTTCCTAATTTACTTAAATTAATTACAAAATTATTGATTAAACAGAAAATAAATTATAAAATCTCTTTACTTTTTTCCGCAAAAAAGCATACTTTAAGGTAAATTTAATTTTCATGGCAACTTCTTTTACTTAGTATCGTTATAACCGAACTTAATATTTTGATGAAAAAAGTTAATGTTTCATTAAGAATTCAAAGTTGTTTTTAATCTTTTCATGTATAATTAGTTAGTTATAAATTACAATGAAAAAAAATCAAATTAAGTAAAAAGTTGAAG
This sequence comes from Latrodectus geometricus, assembly GCA_026290005.1. Classification (NCBI taxonomy): domain Eukaryota; kingdom Metazoa; phylum Arthropoda; class Arachnida; order Araneae; family Theridiidae; genus Latrodectus; species Latrodectus geometricus. Next base: position 169,984 of record JAPDSC010017794.1, read on the forward strand.
TTTGGATCTAAAAATTTGAGACTAATTTAAAATTTATGATGGATGAAAATTTAGATTGTTGACTTTAAGAAAACGCCCCCTCATAATAATAAAAAATACACTTCTACAATTTTTTTTATTTTGCACATTTAAAAAATATATGTACAAAAAGAAAACCTAGTAATACATTTAAATACATAAATGTACATACCTTTAATTTACATTGCATTTTAAATTCTTTTCTGCATATTTTATATTTATGCATATATCATTAACCAATAAAAATATTTGAAATTAATTTCTTTGGAGCAATAATTAAAAAATTGAAAAAGTATACAAAATCAAAATACGCCAGTAAAAACACGAGAACTTCGGAAGATCTAAAGATTGATTTAAACATAACTAATTTAATTAAATATTTCGCACATATTGTTCCAGAATATATTAATATTGTTGCAAGTATTATTAATTATTAAACTGTTTATATTTATGTAACATGACAAATAAATATATTTCAATAATTTTCGAAAAAACAAATATAAATCGAAAATGAAATCCCTCTCTGAAAAATTATCAATTGTTCATTTAATTAAAATATATATATTTTTTCAGTTTGATTACTTTAAAAAGGACACTTAGAAATATTTAAGAAATGTGTTAATACTTAAGTTAAAGTCCTTTATTTTTATTTAACAGTGACCTCTATTATATGTTTATATTTTTAATGCTTGTGTAACCCTTTAAAACCCTTTGACTGGAAGGCCTATTTTAGTACATGCCGAATGGTTAAACTAACTACTTACATATGCCAAAATTGATTTCTTTTCTGTAAATATATTTCTAAGTACCGGAAAATTCGAATACTTCTTGGATAAATTTTTTGAATGTACTAAAAGTGTGTGAAACATATTTGGAACTTTTCCAACTCCTTATTGAAAAAATCTTAACTATTCTAAAATATAGAAAAAATGTTGTTTATTAAATTATATTTACTTTTGTATACTTGTTTAAATTGGTTTTCGCTTTACCATCACTTTTTGTTTACTAGAAATAATTTTACATCGACACTTATAGTTTCAATATTCAGCAAATAATAGAAATAAAATTAAAAAATTTTTCCAAAATGAAATTGGAATTTATTTCTTAGAACGAAAGATTTTATTCCTTTAAAATATTTTTGGAAATATATTAAAATTTTTTAAGGAATCATTAAAAGAAAAAAAAACTTTAATAACAAAATGAAATTCTTGAAATGTTGATGTGATAGGATTTTTTATTTATTTTTATCAGTTATTGGAGTTCTCATCTGATTTAAAAGGTTACATTTGCATTCACATAAATTAAAGGACTAACAACGGCTTTCATCTTTCACATTCGAAAAGGTCACATTGAAATTTTGTGCTTATCGGTTTCACTGGCGGCGCCAAGTTGCTAATTTAAGATTGGCGACACAAAATTTCGATCGCCAAGTTTTTCGGGCTTTTTCTAATACAAACATAAGTGTTGGTTTTTGGCAACCTTCATCGCCAAACGATACAGCAAACATCTCTTCCCCCACCTCCCATGAAGCCTCACGATTCAAAAGCAGTGCTTGCTTCTTTTTATTTTAATAAGGCGCCTAAACTTGGCGAGAATTTTTAATTCCGCTCTTTTATACGCCGATAAAAATGTCATGTAGAAAATCCCTAAATCATAATGAAAAAAAGTTTATCAAAATATTTTGAAAGTAGAAGTAGATTTGAATTTTAATAAAAATAGAATGAATAGTAGCTAATAGACGGGAAAATCTGCATTCATTAGCATTTAGCAAAGTGGTAGTGAATATTGTTAAAACATTGTTTTTCTTTGTCGTAAAAATACGAGTAATACACTAGAATACACATAAAAAGAATACTATATTAATTTTAATAATCACATTTTATTATACTATATTATAAATTTTAAAATTTTGAAAATTAGGATAATCATGATTCTTATAGTAAATCTATTATCTGGAAATATTAGGTTCCCCAACCTAAAAAGAAATCCATTATTTTTACGTGAACTTTATATAACTTCTTTTGGATTCGCTTTGTAGAAAGGTTTAAAACAGTTTTCATGTAGATTTTTAGGTCTTGTGCGAAGCTACGACTGCTGACATGCTGTCAAGTTTGATAATTTTTGATATTTAATAGAAATTCTCGACGATGTTGTATCCATGCGAGGTGCATCTCTAACATCAAAAATACCCGAACGGAATCGACGAAACCAAAATCGTGCGTAACTGGTTGTTACAGTCAATATATAGGACGATAAACACCTTTCACAATTTTAGCCACCTGGTTAGCATTTTCGCCATTATAAAAGAAAAACGAAAATGTATCGAATTTTCTGTTTGTTGTCTTCCATTTTTAAAATCTTGTACTCGTAACTGAATGAATCAAACAAAAAACCGCAAGAGGATATTTTAGTGTCAAATGTCACCTTTCCAACGAGCATAAATTTGAAATTGTTTGATAGATACCTCACGAGATAGCGATCACTACAGACGTCTACCGAAAAAATACTGGATTACTTTTTCCCCAAACTAATATATAAAGAGTGATAATAAAATTTCAACTTCAGTCCAAAATAGTAAAAATCGAAAAATATATCATTCTAAACTCACACGCCCTGAAACTTCAATAGAATGACTTATACTGGAGTTCAAACTAACTGTAGTGTTTGTTACTTATTGAACTTTTTAATAATTCCCGAAAGAATATACATTTTTGTTCATATGGCAAAGTTTATATTCCCGTCTTAAAATTTCAAGATAGTAATTTTAAAATTCTAGTTATTAAAGAATAACAATATGTCATGTTAAATAAAATCTGAAAAATCAAAAATAAGGGGGGAGGCAACTTAAAAAAGACATTTTTGTTCCCTTAACGAATAGGACAGTCGAATGCGAATAAATTTGTTTTTAAAATTAAATTTTTTAAATTTAAAAAAAATTTAAGATACCAATGATAGAATCGATGACCAGAAATTACTATCTTAAAACGATCAGAAATCTGATCTGAAGACATAAGGATAAATTTTTATTTGAATTATTGATATTACACTGAAAATCAATTTTTCATTTGATCGAATGTAATTGGAGACACCATGGCTTAGTAATAAGACAACACTCTTCCCCGCGGAAGGTCCTAGGTTCGATCCCTGCTTCTGTTGACAGTGGGAACGTAATGATCAGCCAATGGATTTGATTTGTTTACCACTCTATGGTCATTTTTTGCAGACGAAAACTGGATTGGGACTTATAGCTTAAAATAGATTCCGTACCACTACAAACAAACATTCTGTGGTAGATATTGAACGTAGGAACTATTGTATCGAGCTCCAAACACAAACCTTTAAGGATCAACTCAACAATGGGACAACAATTACATTTTTATTTTCCGCATTTACATCAGTCGAGATGGATGAATGACTTTTTCCAGGTTTTCTCCTTTGCAGCACGTAAATGCAGATCTCATTAAAAAAAATACTCCAAGGAAGAAAAGGAAAGGCGAATATTATCTTACAATATGGCCTTTGGCTATTATAGTTATCACTTCATGATCATAGAAAGTAATTTCAAGATAATGGTTTAAGAATTTTGTGCAAGATAAAAACTTTTAGGGATTAACTTATCCTATTCTAAAAACATTATTTTCTAAAAATAGATTAAACAAAAATATTTTAATTAAAAATAAGCAGCTAATCTCGTCTTTTAAAATAAAGATTGGATTATTTAAAATTGATCAATAAGAAAAGTTTGAATTTTTTTAAGAGGTATTGTATGCATACTAAATTAAATCGCACACTTGAGTATATATAAAAAATTATCCAAATTCTTAAATTTCAGATACACTATATTTCTATTAGAAATACAAATAATAATAAAAAGTAAGAAATTTATATGAAATTAGAGGCTTATATGAAAAGCAAAACTGAAAAATTTTCTTAAATGATAAATGTACAAACCCAGCTTTTAAAATCTAAAATTAACGGAAAATATTTTAAATTTAAAAATATATATTGATGAGAGAGAAAGAATTAATATTTCATAAAATAGTTTACGATGAAGAATGAAGCAGTTTACCCATCAAATTGATCAGTTTAATTTGGATGATTTAACTAATATAAGTCCTTACAAGTATTTATTCAAGAATTAAAATTAATGTTTTACTACTCTCACTTATAGTGTTTGCAAAGTTAGTTATTTCTATTTGATGACTTTTGAAAACAATATTAACTAAACATTTTAATTAATTAAAATGCACTTTAATATTTTTTAAATTAATCTAAAATTTCGAAATTGGTGACAAAATATTAAAATTTTATCACCAATTCAACTCAAAATTGGCGACAAATTATTTAATAGCGCACAAAAACAAAAATGTTCTAAAGCTAAGATATTGAAATTCTAAGTATTAAAAAACAGTTTCTTTTCTAAATTTGGAAAATTCAATTGTATAAGAATAAAGAAAAGGAATATATTACCTTCACCATGTGAGACAATTTGATATCGTCACATTTGACGGACAGCTTGTTGACAATATCATCCTTAAAAGAATACCTGCAACTAATTGAATCCAGAACCGGTCTGTTCATCAAAATCTTGGCAATTCGTAGTCTCTGTTCGGGTTCTGATTTTCTCAAGTAATTATTTATCTTATGCAGGCATATGGAAGGTTCTTTCGAAGGAACCAATAAGGTGATGAGAGAGAATAGTCTGTAAGCTTCCTGCAAGAAGTGGGTCTTCGTCTCGGCAAGAGCCTGTAATACCTTCAGGGGTGGTAATTTCGAGAAACGTCTGGTAGAACAAACTTGATGAAATTCGTGCAATAAAGCTTTTTTGTTGTGGAATAAGTTTGGATAGTGTTCCATCAAAGACAGGAAACGAGTTTTTACAAGTTGGCTGCTTGGTCTGAAATTATCGAACAAACAAGAATCCCCCAGCGAAAGGAAATAATACTGTTGAGTACCATCAAATCTGGTATGCAGCTCCATGATAACGTTGTCAATCACTTCGTAATACAGAGGTTTGAAATTCTTCTGCATGTTTGCATTGGATATTAGCTCTGGACTGTAATTTTCGTTTATAATATTTGTGGCAGTCTGGCGAAGGTGGTTGTAGAACGTTTCATTTCGCTGGTTGTATAAGAAAACGCAAGCATTCTTCACTTTGCCATGGCAGAGAGTCGTATTCAAAGAATAATTAATGAGGTCTTCGTGTAAAGTATTAGTTGTTAGGAACAGGTGGTTGAAAAAAGCTACTAAAAATAGAAATTCGAAGTCTTTCAGTCTTTCTAATAAATTGGATATTTGGGCAACAGTTTCGTTAGAATGCTCCAAGTCCTGGAGAGTTTCGTGAAGAAAATCTTTGACTCCTTTGTAGTCCTCGAGTATTGCAGATAGCAGCTTCAGCTTTGAACAGCATGGTTGTTTCAAATTTAATATATCATGAGAAGTATCTGCGTTGAAAGGAAGTTTTTTAGTCGAACGCTGCAACACCGACAACAGCCTACTAATGTCGGCGAAGAACACTCGACACGCTGGAATACTACACAAAAGTTGTTCTACCATGTAATCCAAATGGTGTGTCAGTAAATTCACATGTATTGCATACTGCGCCATAAACTTCATCCCAACTCGAAGGTCCTTGAGATAATTGAACTTGGCACAGGTTATGTCATAACTGATGCCGACAAGTTTGTTCTTGTACACATAGTTCTCCATGATCGTGTCGATTATTCGGAAAAGTGATAGGGAGCTCCTATCTGAACCCAAGGTATAAAAGCCCAAGAAATTTTCCTTCAATTCAGCATTCTTGTTGATGTATCGGAGGAAGACAGAACAATCTGTTAACTCGCAAGGTCCGTCGTCGATTCTTATAATAAAAAACTCTGCATCTTTGAAAATTAAACTAATGTGCTCTTCAACGCATTCCGAGATACTTTCGAGAATTCCGTTTTGGACTGACACCGATAAAAATGGATTTGGGTTATCCTGCAATTTCCTTAAACGTTTCAGAACGAGCTGGTCTGAAGTCTGAGAAAAGAGCAATGTCACTAAGTCAGCAAAATTTTTTCTATCAGAATTGTTTGCAGAATCTAACAGAACCTCATGCTTAATCATATACAGCACAGCATCGATGGCGAATTGCATACAGCTTCGATTTATTCGAATCTCCTCGTCACTGACCAAATCAATATCTGAGCGAATACAGTCCAAGAAACTTTCATTCGTTTTCTTTGCATTTTTAAATTTTTTCTCCATTTTGGCCAACTCTTTGGTGCACATTTTATGTTCTTCGCACTTCGAATGGTGCTGTTCGAACGGTTGTAAAATATCTTCGTCCCCAAATTGATCGCACACCCACAAATCATCTTGTTTACCAAACAAAAGACAAGGCCAACAATAGAGTTTCTGATTGTAGGTGCTGCCACATAACCATGGGTAACGATAATACCAACTTCGTCTGAAAGACACAAAGCGTGTAAGGCTCAAACCATCATCACTTTTTCTTTTATTCACATATATTATAGGTTGAGGTCTTCCGTTTTCAAGCAAATCTTTTTTATCTGACTCCTTCCAGTACTTAAAAGGTGTTTGAATAAGTATACATACGGGATCGTGTAAAGGTGTGAAGGAAAATCCGACAAGATGCGACATTTGAAAATTAATATCACTCAATCACACGAAATTGGGGAACCTGAGAGATCATCCGAAAAAAAATTAAAAATAACTACGTTACTGAAACCACGACAAAAGAAACCCGTGAACGAATATCCAGTTTTCTACGCTGGAAGGAAGAACGGTTGCCATGGAAACGTACAGAGAGAAAAAGGAAGGTTACAATTCGACCGATCTATCTCGAGGGTGGGGTTGCCAACGAAGTTCGTTTATGATCCAATTTGTCTTACCAACGGAGATTTTCTCCCCACGTTTAGAGACGACACCTGGCGAGATGTTGCAGCCAACGCTTCCCGGAATGCTCTGAGTGCTTTCGCATAATAGTAATGAGAATTTCGCCGGAAGTCTGAATGAAGTCGGGCTTCCACATTTGGCTGTGTATCACTAGATTTCAAATTTATTATTTTTGAAATTAAAATTCCTATGATGATAATATTTCAATATTAAGTATTCCATATATTATACATACCGAAATTTTGAAACTCGTATATGCGAAATTAATTTAATTTAAAATTTAATAAATTCAATTAATTTTGAAGTATATATTTTTATTGCATCAAATTCAAAAGTATCCGTCACAAATTTTTAAGTTTCTCTCTTTTCTTCCTATCAAAGTATTATTTAACCAAAGCGAAGAAAATTTTTCAATAAGTATTTACTGAAACATTTAAACTTATCACAAAATTTTTTGATCACAAATTTTGGCGATCAGAAAATTAACTAGAATATCATTTTATTTTTTCCAAATAAAAAAACATTTAATAAAGTTTATTAATATGGTAATCAAATGCTTAAAAGAAATATGACATTCAAAAAAATTATTTCGTGAATTAAATATCATAATAGCAAAAAAAAATTTTTTTTTAAAAAATTAATATTTTTCACAAAGAATTATCTACATTTTTAATAATGCAAAAAATTTGAAACTTATTTTCTAGTCTTCACATTTTGATAAAATCCGCCAATTTACTGGCGATGAAATAACCAAATTGTCCTCAGCTTGGCAATAGAAATCTATTGCTAGAACAATTTTGGCGTCCTTGTGGTAACCACAGGTTTCGTTTGTTGATTGCAACTATCTGAGAGAAATTTCAGTTCTAAATTTAGAAACTTGTTCTAGTTAAATGTGTCAGAAAAAATTTATAAAATGCGATTGTATGGTATAGTTAAATTTTAGTTAATCTTAACGTAAATTTTGAAGTTTCATTGTTAATAAAGAAAACACCCCATGTATTATAAATATATTCAAATTCCGTGAATTTAGTTTTACATCTGGTTTAATAAGAATTCCTTAAAAAATTTTTAATACTAAATTTGTGTTTGTTATTCCAAATATATCATTATTTTTAAAAATAACTAAAATTCTAATAATTTTAAAGATTTCTGACAAAATTTGTAATCTTGGAACAGTTCTTGTCATTTTTAATATCATATAAGTAAATAATTTTTTCATAATTATCCCAAACTAATTGCTGTATCTTTAAAACAAAGTGATATATTTAATATTTAAATTACGTATGTAGTGAGTTTAGGAAATTTCTTAATAGATAAAAATTATCTAAAAAATATTGGGGTTATAATTTTCTTATTCGAATAGGGTTATGTGAATTTATTTTAGAAGTATATAAATTGACATTTTTAAAGGAATTCATTTTAAAGCGCTCTATCAAGAGACCATCACGCTTCCTATTTGACAAGGAATTGTATAAGTTAAATAACATAAAATATCAAAATAAATATTTTTCTCAAAAATAATTCAAAATAATTAATAAATGCTCAGAAAACTATTCAAAATAGTGACATTAAAATGATTATGAGTTGACGAATCATTTACAATTTGGTATCATGCATTTCTAGTTATTCAGTTGCTACTTTTTTAAATTGGCTTTCATATTAGTTTGGGGAAAAAGTTATCCATTATTTTTTTCGGTAGACGTCTGTAGTGATCGCTATCTCGTGAGGTATCTATCAAACAATTTCAAATTTATGCTCATTGGAAAGGTGACATTTGACACTAAAATATTCTCTTGCGGTTTTTTGTTTGACTAATTCAGTTACGAGTACAAGGTTTTAAAAATAGAAGACAACAAACAGAAAATTCGATACATTTTAGTTTTTCTTTTATAATGGC
>JAPDSC010017794.1:179198-192495 GCA_026290005.1 Latrodectus geometricus
AAAGTTCACGTAAAAATAATGGATTTCTTTTTCCCCAACCTAATATTTTGAATGAAGAAAAAGAATTTTATTTTCACTATTCAACAACATTATATCCGATTTCTCTTCTAGTAATTTCCAATTTCCTTTGTGATAGATTTCTTTGACACTGTGAAATAATTTTATTTCTATGAAAACATTTTGAGACACTCGAAAAATGTTATTTTCACAATTTGGAGAATATTAGACTTTAAATTTCTGTGTAACAACACTGGAAAGTATGTAATCGCTGATTTAAATCTGCACCTTAAAATTAGTTATAGATAAATGAATCCTTTTTACAATTTTATTAAACACTGAAATAAATTCTCATATTAAAATTTGTAAATTGGACAAAATGGAAATACTTTAATCAATAAGGAAGAAAAAAAAATCACTATTTCAAATTTTGGGAAATGTACAGAAAAAGAAAATTAGCTCTGGCAGAACAGAAATAGAAGTTCTGGCAAGAGAAAGCATTCAATTTTCTGGTAGTTTATAAAGTATTTTGAAATAATGATTTTGGTTTGTATATCTTTGACAATTTTGTTTTAAACGCATCAAAATTGTATTATAGAAAAGAAAAATTTTCAAACTTTCACATACTGTCAACATAAAAATTATTTAACTTTCGTAATAATTTCTAAATAAGTTTTAAAGTAAAATTACAAAACAAGGTATAAAAAAATTAATGTTAGAATGTATTATTTTCGATGTATTTTGTTAAAAATAAGATATTGTCCAAACCCTGTCCAATTCTACAAGATTAACACTTAGATAAAAGAAATTGAGCAAAAGTGTGTAAATAATTTTACGACCAATGTTCTGTATTAACAGCAGTGTATTGTGATTTAGCATGCATTTCTGATGTTATAAACAAATTATTTATGTATTATTATAAAAAAATAAATAAATAATGACGCAGTAGTTTCCATTTTTTTTAATAAAATATAGATTTTATGCATCAGAAAAATGGGCGCAGCTTGTCCTTTTTGGACCTTGCGCCATAAAACCCAACCAACCAACCAGCATCAGAAAAATGGTATCAAACTCTAAATAAACATTAAACCTATTTACTGATAAAACAAAGAATTTCTTCAATGTATTTTCTCGTAAGCTTCCGTTTCCTACAGAACGTCTATTCTTAAACCGGCATTTGTGTTTATATTTACAGATAGATTATTTTTCAAAAAGCCTGTCACCACATTGATGCTAAAATAGTTTTCTTCAACAACAACTTTCTGTGTAACCTGCCTTATTAAGCGTTTTTCTAATAATCCTAATACAGTTTTTTGTTGAGTGATCGGTTAGCGAACACAATCTTTTACAAAACTATGTTCTCCATCCGAATTGTTCGTTAATCGAACATTTTACCATAGATGTTTTTGTGAAATCGATAAATTCGTTCTGGAAACCCCAAAAATTATATTAAGAAAAAAAATGTATAATTTCTTAATAAATTTATTGAAAATATATATATATAGTCTTGCAATATAATCTATATTTTTCCTATTTTATTTATATGGAATGTTAAAGAACATGCCTATAAATATTCTATTGGGAAAAAAAATGTTTTCCAGCGTAGAACTTTTAAGTTTAATAGGCAAGCAACAAAATTCAAGAGAGATGAAAAACGATTTTGGTCCGTTGTGTTTGGCAACTGTACTCCGAGATTATGCTCCAATATTATCCTCCGTGAGCCGAGAAGTGTTCGTTAGAATTCATTTTAGATCGTTATCCTAATAAGCATTCGTTGTCCGAACACAATCTTTCGTGAAAATGTTCGTTTTCCTATTTGTTCGCAATTCGAACTATTTGTTAACCAATTACCCACTGCATATCAAAATCATTTCAATTTTGAGCTGACCAACCTTGATTTGTCCACGGAACAAAAATTCTGATAAATTTATATTTTATAATAGTGAGTTAATTCCTCCACATCCCTGATATTTAATCAAAAATATACCTGGAAGGAAAAATGACTGAATGATAGAAATATGAGAGGAAAAAGGCCTATAATTAAGCTTATACTGACATACTTCAACACTTTAGAATAACATTCAAAACTGAATATATATTATCTGTTCCAATTAATCTTTATAATGGATAGGAACGCAAACTTAGGAACTTCTATAGGAATAGGAACTTCTGAGTGAAAAGTTTTAAGTTCGATGAAAAACGGGAGATGTTAACTGTAGTTCTATTTTTCATGGACATTAATCTCAAAGAGTATTAGGGAATTTTCTGGAATTTTTTAATTATAGAAAATAAATATAGCCCAAAAAATCTATGAGAAGTCATTAATATAATGTAAATATTGTAATACGCAGTACAGATGTTCTTCTTCTTGAGCTTGTCAGATATGTGGCACCTCTGCTTGTTGCATTTTGTACCATAGTACAGATGTTAAAAAGTCTTACGTCCGTATTTAACTATTAGATCTACTATGCGATGTCAAATTATATATTAATTAACATTAGATTGAACAAACTTTTCTCCAATAAAAGACGAAGAAAATTTATATGGAAAAAAAATCGTAATTATGAACATGTACGAAAAATTGTTAATACTATTTTAGGCATATGTTCAGAATTAGAATTCGGAAAACATTCAGAATTAGAATTTAGAAGATTAATTCTGAGCTTGTTCAGAATTCGTCTTCTGAACAGACCATATATAATATAAACTTAATCCTTATTGTAAAATGTCTTAGAATAAGATATTCTATTTTCTAATGCTATCTATTTTCAGTACATAATCTCAAAGAATAATTTTCATGATTAAAAATTATATTTTGTCATTCAAAGATAAAAAAAAAAAAATTCGTTTCTGAAGATGAATAAAATAGCGATTTTTAATCCTTACTTAAAATGACATTAACAAAAAGAAATTTTAAAACCTGAATTTATTTCTTTTCTGTGTGTATGTTTCGAAAAAACGCATGTCTTACTACTTATTTTTTTGCTAGAATTCAATATGTGTGTTTGATTACGTAATGTTAAGTTTAAACTAAGTGGGAATAATATTTAACATATTGGTTGGAACAATAATTTTACACACAAATAACTTATTCTGTTTAATACATAATTAAATTTAAGAATGCTTCCTCATTCTTTCATACACTGAACTCAAATGTTAAGGAATTCATAAGACCTTTATTGTACTTTAAACCACCCCGTAGCATCCTCTATATGACTCATTCAGTACGAAATATGAAAGCAGAAGCCTTCTAATCACGATGAAATTTACATTTATGGTCATGACGAGCCATTTCAACAATTCGTTGAATAAAATGTCTTTTAGAAATTACTGTTCCTCATATATTGAATTTTATCACTTCACTGTTGATTGCTTCTATATTTTGTTGAAAATTACTGAATTCAAAATAAATAAATAAGCTCAAAATATTGATAGAGTATGTAAATCTTCTAGGAAATAACTGTATAAGATAATTTTAAAAAAATGAAAATTTGTCATTTTCAAACTTCGAAGTATACAAATTTTGAGTTTGGAGACTAAAAATGTAGCTTTAATAACACAAATGAAATTTGTTTTTAAACTTACCAAAAAAAAAAAAAAAAAAAAAAAAAAAGGTAATTTAGTGCCCCCCCCCCCCCCCCGATGAGGTCCACGACATCATTTAACTGAATCAGGGGCTTGGGGAACAGTGGGGTAGTTAGAGAGGGACCAAACGCAAGCTAATCTAGTAGAAGGAATTTAAGCTTCACAAACCATGATTTCCCGGATCTGGAACCAACTTTTCGGAAACTGGAAATGCAGGTCAAATATAGGTCAAGGTCTTAAGCATTAGTTTGGCGCAGCTTGTCCTTAATTGGACATTGCGCCATTAAAACCAACCAACCAACCAACTTAGGCATTAGTTTTAAGTGTCGATCAACATTCAATGATCGATACTTAAAACTATCGGCTTTCACACAATTAATGGCATTCTTTAATATTCTTGTACCTCGTTTTTGGCTGAATCTGCCAAAAACCGGCTTTACGCAGAGCCTGACTAAGGCAGAGGCATACGGGCAATTGCCCCTGGTTCTCAAATCGAAAAGAAAGTTTATTTTATGTTGTCAATCGAATAGATTCGTTAGATAAATCGAATATAGAGTTTTCTGTTGTGAAGAAGAGGGGCCATCCAAAGAAGTTTTTGTCCCCGAACCCAATTATTCTAAGTCGGGTACTTGCTATACGCTGTTGATCTATGTGCTTGGAGACTAATTGCACGCTTTACTTTAACAGTAAGACACGGTAACGCTTAAAAAGAATGGACTATAGGAAAAATCGTACATTTGTGCAATTTAGTATCAGATTAGGCGATGATAGAATAATGAGCTAGCATCTCCATTGACAGGCGTATTAATTTATGCATCATTTCGTTTGAAATCACAAAAATATGTTGCTATCACGAAAGAAATTAAATCGAATTTCTGTTTACCTCAGAGAGCTCAATTCATTTAATTTAACCAGTATTGTTATATAAAACACAAATCTTGTGCATTTCGATTAATAATTTAACCTCTTTTGAATAATTTATATCATATATTGGCTTGATATTATTTTCAAAGTTGCGTTCCCTCAATCAGCAAATTATATTTGATAAATAGGCTCATTAAAAGAAGTAAGTGTCTATTTATAAGAATTATGAAATCGAAAATATCGGGTTGTCCGGAAAGTTCGTGCCGATTTTCGGTAGGTAGCGCGAGAGACCTGACTGAATATATTACAATAATTGAAAACAAATGACATGTGTACATATTCTAAAAGAGGTAGCTTCAGCCATATTTGGAAAAAAAGTTTAGTTACAATTCGTTAACTTTTATCAGTTTTGTAGGCTTTAGAATATCGTGGCAAATAAAGTGCATTATAGGCATTTATTGTTTTTCTTTTTCCGAAAGGGCAAAAATGCCACACAAGCGGCCAATAAGATATGCGCTGTTTATGGCGAGGATGCTGGATGAAGGATTTCCCTTAATCGTAAAAATTTCGACTCTTTGTTTGAGATCAAAACCCATTTGGACAAATTTTTTGCCGAGAAATCTGAGAGGTTCTGGAAAGACGGGGTGCTCAAGCTCCACGAAAGATGGAGAAAGGTTGTGGAGCAGAATGGTACCTATATAATTTAATAAATGTATATCAATATTTAAATGAGCTGTGTTTTAATTGTCCTGAAATATCGGCACAAACTTTTCAGACAACGCAATAGTTACAAAAAGACACAACATCAGTAATCGCATTCCAGCTAATAATTTATTAATTTTCTTATTTAAAGTAAATATTTTAGAGAGCTACAAAATATTGAGTACAATAATTTAATATTATGTTGGACAAATATACGAAAATTACAACGGTGTATTAAAAATATAGTTATATTTGTTATAAAATATTGTGGATGTGTGTGTCAGAATTTTTATTTAACAAGATAGCTACAAATTGATTTTTTTCATTTTATGTTTTCAAATATTGTCTTTGAAATCGAGATTAAATATATAATTAAGGAATAAATATCCATCATATAAAAAATTGTCCCTTACTTATTGAAATTAATTACAATATAAAATCAGAACAACAAGAATAATTTTAGATTGCTTTGAAAATATCATCAAAATCTTTGAATTAAAATTATTAATACATAAAAATAACGAATAAAGAAATAACAAATAAAGAAATAGCAAATAAAAAAATAAATATGAAACAGTTAAATCGTCCTTGCCGATTTAAACTAACAAAAATGTGGATGTTTTGTCTTGTCTTTTTTATTTCGCTTTTACTTCTATTCTATAAAACTTCTTTGATATACCCCCTCAAATCGGAAATTTGGCTACTTTTATTTCCTTATCAAAATACCTGTTTTTGGCGTCTTTTTTTCTCGCCAAGATGGATTCTCGCTAAATACAAATAATTAATACACAAAAAAACTTAAAAAAAAAAAAAAAAAGGTACAAAATACAAGAAAATACTAAATTTGGCAACAGCAAAAACCTAAAAGCTGAAAAAATCTAAATTAGCAACACTAAAATAAGAAAAAGAAACCCTAAAAAATCCGCAGGGAGTGCCAGATTTGGTGCATAATTTTTTTTTTTGGGGGGGGGGGTATATCAAAGTTGTTCCTATTCTATTGTTAAGGTGTTTAGGGCTTCAATCAATGGAAGATAGCTTCTGAAACTGAAGCTTTGTTCTTTACATATGAAATCGGTTTATTAATAAAAAGAATTTTAACAATGTTTTTAATTTTGATTCTCAAAGATTTAAGCCTCAGGGATGTATTTGATATCATGTTTTTCGCGTATTTGGAACAAGCAATGTTTTACACACAAAATGTTCTTCAAAGAATTTTTTTTTTTTTTTTTTTTTTTTTTTTTTATGTCAGGGAAGTAAGTTAGAAATAAAATGTCTAAATGCTTGTGGAATTAAAAACAAGGTAACAACATAAATTTATGATATTTCAATCTTAAAATCTACTTAAAAGAAAATAAAAAAGGTAAAAGTACATATCATAGTTATTATTCTAATGTTAATAAGCAAGAATCTAACATACATTATTTACAGATGTCTCCGTTTTATACGCATCTAGTTGAATAAGAAAAACTAATTCTTCTTTCTGGACTTTGAAGCAATCTTCTCCGTTTCCTGAAACAGCGGATATCGATGGGAAAAGTATTTTCCTAGAAATTTCCCCCTTCTTAGATAATAGTGAAAGATAAAAATCAGCCACGTTTGGCGATAAAAAAAATTTTTCAATTTCATAGGTGGCGCTGTGTGCAGAACTAGATTTTTAGAAGAGTTTGATTTTAATCAAAATTTATACCGAAATGTTGATACAATCAAAAATATTTTTAGCTTAAAATAAACACAAAAATGTTTATTTTGAAATTGTTTCAAGAAAAATAGGTAATATCTCTAAAATAAATTTTATACGGCCTTAATAAATTTAGAATTAGATTGAAATTTACTCGAATAGAAACATTTTGACACGCTAAAAATATTTGGAAAAATTTTTAAAGGCTAAAAATTTTCATAGAGGGGTGAGTAATTTACAAAAGACCGAAAGTTTCTATTATGAAATATTACACTTGTCACACTTTGAAATGTGTTCCATTGGATTAACATAGGATTCAATTTTCCACAACGGAGGTCTAACAGGATCTTAAATGCCAAACTGTTAAATGTTTTTTGTAGTAAAACTAATTAAGTTTGTAGCAATATCTTTTCCATAATCTTTAGCTATCAAACAATATAAATGTAATATCGCTTCATATGCAACTATTAAAGTATTCAGTATAGCTTCGTGATAGGACCATACTTTTCACAGTGAAGGGTCTCAAGTTCAATTCCAGCTGTTCCATTAAACTAGAAACGGTTGTTGAAATCATGTAATAGATCGTAACAGCTGAAAGCTGCTATTTGAACATCAAAAGTTTCAGGTGGTCTTCTCGAATGGTGGGTTATATTTATGTGTCGCAAATCTGAAAAACACCACGTGTGTATATACATATTATAATTTATGCAGAACATAAATTTATGTGTACACATAATATAAAGTTTTTAAATTAAGTATTCATTAAAGAGAGAGAAATATTTATTTATTTTTTTTTTACAATAATATCATGCTTTCCTCATAATTCATTGAAAGTTGCATAAAATTTCGCAAGTTTGATACTTTTGAATTGGAATGGTATTTTCCATATGAAATTCTAAATGCGCATGGATTTTTAAATTCTGCAAACGACAAATTCTTTACTTTTCCTCGTTTGAATGAAATATAGCTTCATTAAGTAGAGTGATTAAACTGGGAGAAACACACTTTTTTTTGGTCACTTTCCTCCCTTAGCATGTGATCTAGGCTTAAGACAAAAATTCCGTGCCATTTTTTTGTATTCTTTTCAATTTCAAAAAACGTGATACTTCGATCGTTGCCAAATTAAGTAAGGGAAAACCTAAACAAATCACCGTGTGCATCATGTGAGCGGGAAAAGTAAGCCGCAATTCAGGTAGTCAATTTGTTCAATAATAAAAAAAAAGGCTCATTGACAGTTTAATGCAAATGGCTACGTTTTCTGTCACATAAAATGAAGGAAAAATTTCAGACGATCACGATAATTGATCGGGAAAGTCGTTTTCAGCGTGTGGCAATCAATTGATATTGCGCGTGAGTTAGCTTAAATTTCTATTAAACACACGTAAAGTTACTGACTACTTCAAAGTGTCACATTTTTCTATATTCTAACAATGAGATCAAATACAGAAAATTCAGTATAATCAATTTAGAAATAGTAATACAGTTGATTAAAATATCATTTCTGAAGTTCGATATTAACCAATTAAAAATCAATCAATATACATGTTAAATATTCAGGATATTTATTAAAAGAGGAGTATATTGTGGTCTATTAAGTGAAAAGAATGTAAATTTTAAAAGAAATTTATTCTTTTAACAATTCAATTTGAACATAACTAATTTCATTGTGATATTTATAAACTGGAAACTGCTGGCCTAGTTGGTTAGGGCATCGTTCTCGTTACCAAAAGGTGGGGAATT
Source organism: Latrodectus geometricus (assembly GCA_026290005.1). NCBI lineage: Eukaryota > Metazoa > Arthropoda > Arachnida > Araneae > Theridiidae > Latrodectus > Latrodectus geometricus. The sequence continues at coordinate 187,765 of JAPDSC010017794.1, forward strand.
CGAATCCCGGCTTAGCCGAAGATCCGTCGTGTTCACTAATGGCGACTGGGGCTCGTTAAATCCGTCGGGTCGCAATGTCCTCCACGTTCCCATTACAAATTAATACCTCTGGTGGTGGTTGGAGCCAGGCTTTCGGTTTCACTGGTTTCTATCTCTAAATTGGAAGATTCAGGTGGTGCTGCCATCTATGAGCCAAAAGTCGTACTTCAACCTTCGTATGAGGGTGCTCTATTAAAAAACGGAAGACGCTCCCTCTCTGACATCATTCGCCTAGTCTCTCTGATGGGTGGGCTTGGCATTGCCAAGTGTAATTAACAACAAACTGGAAAGTTTAATTATCAAAGGCCTCTGTACAGCATTTCAATATCAGTCTCGTATAATGCCTTGTGAAAGGATTTGTATGGATAGGTGGCCTAAATCATGTATTGCAAAGGAGGAAACTCGGAAAATTCCCAAGCATACACATCGACATATGTAAAATCAGAAGACAAGTGCATTCATCTCCTGTAACTCAACAGTTATTGAGATCGAACCCAGGACCTTATTCTCCGAAGAGTTCTATTCTAGCACTAAGCCTCGACGAAGGTCAATTAGTTTAATTAAACAACTTAATACAGTCAATGCAATAATTTAACATGTTCGATACAGGCTTACGAGATGCAATATCAATGTTAAAACACCAATCACACGGAAGCTATGGATTTAATGTGGTCTCTCATATCCAATCACGTGTTCGCGCGAGATGACGTACACTTTTTGAATTTATTCTTCACTATATTCGGCGTTGTTTGATAAATTTGCTGTACTTGTTGTCTAATAAATATTATTAAAACATGTGGTTTCGAATTTATATTTGTAACAAAATTCGTATTGTGTATATGTCATAAAAACAAGTTGTGTACTAAGAAAAACACATTTCTTAAGCTTGTCTTTAATTATTAATTGATACTCACATACTCAACAGCGTACGTGTTACTACTATATATGTTATATATGATAACGTGTTATTTAATAAAAAAATAACATTTTAAAACTTTTCTTAAATTTATAGTGCCAGAGTTATGATTGATAATAATTAATCTATAATCATCTAAACTTTCTCCATTTTTAAGGAATAAAATTTTCAAGTAATTTTATTTTTTATATAACTATTTTCAAAATAAAGTTAGTATATTATACATGAGTACATTTTTTTCTAAATAAATATATAAAATGAATTAAATAAAGGCAAAGTAACATTAATATTTTGAAAAGTCTTTTTAAATACTTTTTTTTCTCTACTTTGATTATATAACGAATCGTAGAAAACCGCTATTTGTAGTTTATTCCAAGATCAAAAGAATCGAAGATTTTTGAAATTATCATTAATTAATTATTAAAAATAGGAATTTATCTTATAAGAGTAATAATAAAGAGCTTACTAACATTTATGAAAGAATAATTTATTTTATATTATAAATGTAATAACTTTCTATTTTGAAGTTGAATATAATCATTGCCTATCACATTATTCTATACATTTTAAATCATCGTCCCTGACGTAGGCCTTATTTGTGCAAAAAATGAGACAAGCTAAATGAATATCAAATAATAAAATTATATAATAACATTTTTTAAACAAATTAAAAATATCATTAAAATCAAAAGCTATTATTATAAAATATCAGGTAAATCGACGCATTCGTTCTAAATATTTTGTGAACCATTTAAAAAAAAAAAATTTAAATCCGATTTAGAGCACTTTATTATGAAATTCTATGAAAAAGCAAGAATAAAATTCATTTATTTCCAAAATTGCATGTATTTGCTGACCAATCAGGTGAGACATCCACAGTTCAAAGTCTTTTTATGGCTCTTTCAAAAATAAAAGAAAGGAAAGGGTTATTTCGCGTCTGCGTCCATAAATTAAAGCTCAATCGTAATCCAAACACGCATTTATGAATAAATAATTGATTCCCAGCGTTTCGCAATAAAATCGTTTTCCTTCTTCTCATTTGCGATTGGCTTAAAACAAATAGAGAAGCTCCTCAATTTCAAAAAGAACATTAAATAAAACATTTAAAGTGATTTATTTCAAGTCGTTTGGAGTTCCACGAAGACGTTAATGGGCACGTAATAATTCGATAAGATTGGGCTGTTGTTATTTCTGGGAAAACAATAATTTACTAAAAAAAAAACTCTTCTATGTGCTTACGAATTCAAACGATTTTTCATAAAAAGGAATTTGCAAGCGAGCAGACGATAAATATAAATTTTGTTGGAGGAAGAAAATATTATATACATTATATATGAACCATGAAATGATTTTTTTTTTCACGTTTTTATTTGGTTTCTCAATAAAATCATCACTTCACTTCAATTTTGAAAATTTTGTATTTAAAAAAACAAAAAAAATTTGTATTAAATTTAGTATGTAAAACTTATTAATTTGGATTAAATTTTATAAAGGAGACTCTTGTTTGAAGAGAAAATCAGACAATAAAACCATAGAATATTTGTTAAATAGAGAATAAATGTTGATAATTGTGGATGAGTTATCTACATAATGGATAATCCGTATATTGTAAATATTCAAATCCGAAAAAACGCGATATTCATATCTTATAAAAGGAACGTAAGACTTTTTTTTTTCTAGAAGAACATTCGGAAAATTACTTAAATTTACTTCTTATTTCAATAGATCTTATTATTACATAAGAAAACAATTTTAGTAATACTAGGGTCTCTAGTACTTCAACATTTACATAGATGGCGCAGAATTTACCATGGAAAAGAAAGGAAATTAATACAATAGATATAAAACACAATAATTATTTAACAATATATGATTCCTTCATATTTCTCTTTTGTCTATAAGAGCTTGTATTTTAAAATTTTTATGCATTTTTCATTGTAGGAAATCAATTTAAAAATATCAAGTTTGGAAAAATCTTAAAATATCAAGTTTGAATTAGATAAAAATTGAATTTTATTGGTAAGTGTAAACTTTTTTTATTTAAAGTCTTCTTTATGGTGGCAAAATAAGCAAATTTGCCAAAAATGGAATAGAATTTTGCCAGTTTGAATTTAATGAAATCAAATACAACATAACTAAATGCAAATTAAACTTTAAAAAATTGTAAATGTTCAAATATTAAATTCTGTATTTTTATCATAAAAAAAATTTTTGGAATTTTAGTATTATACAAACCATTTTTGAATAGACCTCAAGTGAAGAACAAACCAATCAAATTAAAATATTGCTCACACTTATCGACGTATATGAGTAATTAAGTAAAACAATTTGTAATTTGCAAATTACAAATTACAACAAACTTGATTGGATAATTTCATGGTTATGAGTTTTAAGAAATGCATAACAGAACATTGGCTTTACAGTTTATATTTACTAAAAACTGTTTTCAGTATTAAAATATAAATCATATAAACGATGGAGAAAAAAACACGATTTTCTCTTTTCAAACGCAGAAAATTGATTTTACTATGCGTGTATATAAAAGGAAAAAGATATTTTTCGGTGCATGTGATTTTCATACTCTTATTGATCGGTTGCTAGGGGAAAACCTCCAGGGTACGCCACCAACAAACAGATCTATCCTTTAAAATATGCAAAACTGCGAAACATTCTTTTGCGTGGGTTTTTCTGCTTGGTAACCATATTTTCGATCCTAAAGTATATAAAAGCCTTTCTTCAAAAAAGCAAAATAAATTCCATAAAAATTTATATTGTAATATTGTAGTTACAATTTATTATAATTCAGTTGTAATATTATAATTACTATTTCAAAAAAATTATATATTTTTTTTAAATTTTATGAATTCCCTTTTTGTTTAAACAGCCATTTATATGTTTTTTATTATAAAATAATAGGTTGGGGAAAAAGAAATCCATTATTTTTACATGAACTTTATGTAACTTCTTTTGGATTCGCTTTGTAAAAAGGTTAAAACAGCTTTCGTGTAGATTTTTAGGTCTTGCCCGTTACGACTGCTGACAGGCGGTTAACTTCGATCATTTTGAATATTTTATAGACATTTTCGACGATGCTGTATCCACAGGCGAGGTGCATCTCTAACATCAAAAATACCAGAACGGAATCGACGAAACAAAAATTGTACGTAACTGGTTGTTACAGTCTTATATAGGACGATAAACACCTTTCACAATTTTAGCCACCCGGCTATCTTTTTCGCCGTTACAAGAGAAAAACGAAAATGTATCGAATTTTCTGTTTGTTGTCTTCCATTTTTAAAACCTTGTACTCGTAACTGAATGAATCAAACAAAAAACCGCAAGAGGATATTTTAGTGTCAAATGTCACCTTTCCAACCAGCATAAATCTGAAATTGTATGATAGATACCTGACGAGATATCGATCACTACAGACGTCTACCGAAAAAATAATGGATTACTTTTTCCCCAAACTAATATAATGAAGAGCATAAGAATATTGTAAAAATAAAGAACAATATACGAGGTCTGTTGCATATTTTTATCGTAAAATTGCTAAAGACATTTGATTATTACATACGAAATAAGATACTATATATTTTTTATCCGTAATCTTGAGTACTTTTAATACAATTAGTAGCGAATGTTACAGAATATTTTGACCTCTTGTAATTACGTAAAATCCCCTTTTTCTCCTCCCTTCTATCTTTTCACAGAAATTACATTTATGTTGCAATGTAAATTTTAAAATAAAATTAAACTATCATGTTTTTTTTTTT
>JAPDSC010017794.1:192595-260724 GCA_026290005.1 Latrodectus geometricus
TTTTTTTTTTTTTTTTTTTTTTTTTTTTTTTTTTTTTTTTTTTTTAAGTTTTACATGGGTCTTAATATACACAAAAGAGGATTCTATAGATTTTAATCTGATTTTATTTCACTTCTCTCCACGCGAAAATCTCCAATGAAACTCTTAGATGATAAAATATATGAAAAAGCTATGAAGTGAAGCATACGTTAAATTTTTGTTTTAACTTTAAAAAATAATTTAAATTTTAAATGTATTTTCATTCATTAAATTCATTACAGTCATATAATCGTATAATTATTTATAATTTTTCTACATTCATTAATATCAAATTCATCATAGTTGTGTATAATTTTTTTTATTTTCATCATAATCATTATAATCATGTAATTCTTCATTAAAAAAATCCAGTGATTCTCATTATTTGTGAATTTCTGAGAGAAATACAAAAATATATGAAAGAATTTTGAAAGCATATGTAACAGAATTCATTAATAACAGACGAAAAATTATTCTTTGAAAAAATGAAATGTCACTGGCTTAATGCCAAACGATTTTCGGAGATCATTTCGAAAAGCTAAATGGCAACATCACTCCAAGCAAAAAGTCAGAATAAAAGAAAACTGCCACTGAAATCTCAATAGAGATTTAAAAAAAAGAGAGTGATTAAAACCCAGCATATAAAATAAATATTTATAATGATAATGTCATCTGAATGGGAAAGTATCAACATACTGAGGGAGCTCATAAGTTTTGTTTGGTGAACTTTTCATGCTTATGTCTCTTTAATTGTTCCATGAAGAACATTAAAAAAGAAAATGAAAAGGAAAAATCACGAAATTCACATTTGTTCGATCCAACAAAGAAACAAACACAGCCACGAGCTCATTTCGTTCATAAAGTCACGAATTGGTCCGAAAAAACAATTCTTCCACCCACTTTAATACGCACTTCAAGACTTTCTATACCCCAGTCACATGATGTACAATGAATAAAATCGTTCGACAATGACTTCAACAAAGCTGGAAGACAAAAAGATTAATGCGTCAGTGTTCTAGATGTAATGGCGGGAAAAAAAATGGACCGGCAGACGACTTTATGTCCGAAAGGAACTATGCCCTCATAGCCATCAAGTCGATTATGCTTTTTTTTCTTCCCAATTCTATGTTTCACTGACAATGGGTGATCTAGAATTTAATGTTCTATGTGTTCAAAATAGCCATAAGACAAACAATGGAGGGCTAGGACTAGCGAAACGTAGAAATGAACGTAAATAGAATTTCGAAAGCTGCTCGATGCAAATTAGTTTTCGAATTTTATTCGGATGTGAAATTATTTTTATATATATTTTTTTTAAATCCGCATTTCCGAATATATTTTTTTGTTCAATAACCTCGTGAAGTTCTGCGAATTTTTTGTTCTTTTTTTGGTATGAATTTTGTTATTTTTACGAATATTAAACTCAAATTTGTCGAGTTTTTCTTGGATTTTTACTAAATTCTATATTTTATACTATTCTTTAGAATATATAATATTCGAAACATTATAAAAGTTCAAATTAACGAGTCTTTTTTTTAAATGTGATGATTTAAGACTTAAAAAATAGGATGAAGAATTTTTTCTTATTTATTTATTTATTTGCATTAAGGCTTAGGCCTACTATATTTTAACATTTTTTATCGAGTAATATTTCTATGTCTTACTGGAGAAAAAGAAAACCAGCGATTTCACTAAGTAAATAACACAGCGGTAATTTAAACTGAAATAATTAAAATAATTTATTCGTTAAATGTTTTGTTGCGACGAGAAAGGTAGCTGATTCGATTTCTAAAGAAATTCACCATGTTGATAGAAATTGTGCACATTTAACAGAATCTGATGTCACTCCATTGGTGGGTAAAATTTCATGGGTTCGATTCTCAGTTTGGATGTAAATTTTTAACATTTGCAGTTATTCAGAATCCACTTTAAGCTGTAGGATTAACTTAAAAAAAAATAGGCTTGATTTATTTGTCATTGTAAGTCACGTTATTTCGATGAGTCCTAATTGAAACGAACATGGTTTAAAATGGATTTCATATCACTACAAATATTCCCATCTGAGGTAGGAATCGAGCCAACAAACTTTTGCATGGAACCACAACCATTAAACTGACAGCTATGCTTATACGAGTGAGAAGAACATACACAAAATACATTTTTTGCCAGACAAAAATTTTAATTTCAAATATTCGCATTGTTACTTAATGCCTTTGCTTATTAATTAGCTAAAAATATTATCATTTAATATAAATCAAAAATTACTTAATTCAACAATTTATTATATAATTTTCAAATATTCCAACAGCCAAAGCCTGACTATTACGACAGTAAAAAAAGCAAAAGTTCAAGTATCCCAAAATATGGGCTTTCAAATCATGCAATTTTCATCAATTGTCAAAGATATAGGCTTCAGTTCAACAGTTCGTCGGTTGGATTCCTATTTTAGGTAGGAATGCACTAATATATGATGCGGAGATTATTTTAAAGTATGTTTCAATTAAATGAGCTCTTGTGATCAAAAATTGACCATAGAATCACCTACCCAGCTTTAAATCTTATATTTTTATTACTTTTGTTTATCTTTAAATAAATAATGACAATATAATCACTTTTTAGAAATTTTTTTTGAGGAACTATACCATAACAGTCACTTGATCTATAGCATAGATTATAGGCAATCTGATAGACACTTACTACATAGAATTGAAGAACAGATAATATAAATTACGCTTTTTCTAATACAAAATTTTATAGAAACTATTTGCCTGATACATTATAGATACATGTTAATAAAAAATAAAGTAACCAGAGTTTTGGTTCGAAAATAATCCGATAGATGGCAGCTCTGAGCATCCACAAGATTCTCCTTGCCATTCATGAATGGGGATTAGCTACAATATCCAATATATATAGAGGAGAGAATTATTTTTCCTCTATGGCAGGGTCAGCCAACTGACTGTAATTCGGGGGTCAAATTCGATTCATAGAATTGCACCGATGTTGGGGGGTAAATTCAATATCTTTCAAAAGACTTTTCAAGGCAGAATTATTTCCTTTCACACCCTCAATTGAAGGAATTTGAAAACATGTGAAAAAAAATAACCATTCAAATATATTTTCAAATATTTGGTCGGACTGATAATATCGATTCAAATCTGTGATCGATATAATCTGATTCCGATTATAGTATAGAATCTGAATATGTACAGATTATTTTTTTACTTGCACATTGTCCGAGACAGATATTAATATTTTTATTTTGTCAAGGGTAAGTTGGAAAATTTTTTAAAAGAGTGTCTCATCCTTAAATTTAATCAACATTTTTAACTTGATAAATTAAAAATATAAAATTAGGATTAATATTAGTTTCTCTTGCCATACAATTTGTTTAGTTTCTTACACGCAAAGAAAAGCATGTAGTTATGATTAAAATCTGTTTGAAAAATTTAAAGAGATGAAGAATTCAAATGTTGATTTCATTTTACCTGAAAATGTATCAAGGCATGGAACTTCTGTTTAAAAACTACACAATATTTTGAATTCAAATCCCTTTTGGTTAAAAGAGATTATAATTCAAAACATTTTGCTAAATACAAATTAAACGATTTGAAAAAAAATATTGCCATGGATGATTTTGAGGCTGGCTCTGTTTGGAGCGAAAGATCACAGGCTCGATTCTAGCTATTAATGAATAATAGCAGATGGACATTTTGCTTTTCATTTTACGCATGCACATTCATTTCAATAGCTGATTTGTTACCGCATAGTGAATAAAATGTATGTAATGACTGTTGTAAAGTATTTCAACAACTGCCGTTTAAATAGCATCCTGAGACTATTATTTTCTTAGATAATGGGTCCTACTAACGGGTCGCGAAGGAGCAAACCTTGAAAACTCCCAAGCCCCCACCCCTATAGATGTGTATGCAGAAACAAATATCGATCTCCAGTTTTTCAACTGTGGTCGGGATTGAACCCGGGATCTTTCCCTCTGAACAACACTGTCTTAACTATAAGTCATGTTAAGATCTCGGTGGGCGCCGGGGCGTTAGCAGGAGTGCGAATGGTAAAAAAACATTACAAAAAGCCTTTATCGGTTAAGTTATTCGCTATGAAGCAACAAAATTAAAAAATTAAACACTTTAAATTAATTAAATTCAAAGATAACATAAATTTAACGTTAAAAAGGCGCTAAAATCTTAAAAAGTACATTATTAGGTTGATGGGTCGTTGCGAAACATGTCACTACCCCATAATATCAAAATAACCTCGCTCCCATTTACTACTTTGTGTTTTGTTTCATAAGTTTAGACATATTCAGAAACGAATTATGAAAATAATACACGATCAATCGCTCTCTCGTGAAATATTGGCCGATTCAGTCGGTCCCTAAACTCTTCTGAACGCTCCAGCATGGTGGTATGCCATATCTTCACGCTGTAGCTACCTATATGCACAGCCGTTTCGGAAACAATAGCCTTACCCAGAAAAGGGGCACGCCGATATAAAATTTACAAATTGCACAGTGAAACAATGGCGAAGCCAAGAAAACTGAATGCGCTGTTTTGAAATACAAAGTACATAAATCGTTTGAGAAGCTTTACTTTTATGTCTGCAATTTACGATTTGAGCAAGGGATTGTGAGCGTTTTATACATTCCAGAAGTCCCCCCCCCCCTGCCGTTGCCAACAATACTGTCAGAAAGGTGCGTTCGATGAAAAGATGTATTCTCGAAAGAAATCTGTAAACATGTAAGGCTTCCCCCTGTTATTTTTCTCTTGCAGGGCTTAAAAGAACGATGTCGCTTTTCTCAGAAAGAAAATATTTATTGAAAGTCAAAACGAGAAAACGATATTTTCTCGTGTTGACTTATCGATAAATATTTTCTTTTTGGCGAGATTTCTTGAGTATTAGTCATCGCTTTATATGAAATCATGTTATCAGAATGGAAAATAATAAAAATCTTCTACAATTTGAGAAATTTGTTTCATTATATTATTACCGAAGCAAATTTTGGCCTTTTAAAATACTAGGTGTCCATAAATTGTTGGACATATTTTGATGTTTAATAAATGCTTATGCTATGATGTTTAACTATAAATTAATGAAAATAATAAAAATAATTAACTATAAACTAATGATATTTATACATACAATAACTTTTAGATTTTCACTTTTATAATGAATACTGCCTTGGAAAATTTTTTCTTATTTCAATATTGTTTTTATTTATTTATTTATTTATTTTTAACTATCGTCTGCTCCTATAAATTTTATGCTTTAATAGGGGCAGACGATATCATTTCTTTATAATATAATTATTTCTTTTGTAAATATCGTTTTCAAGTGTCATTAATTGTATTTTTTTTCTCTTCGGTTTTTGGCCAACATTAGAATGCAATTTTATATACACTTTCCATGGCTTCCTTCGACATTTTATTCTATATAATGTTTTATCCGATCGGAAATTGAGACTATCAGCAGCTATTGGGTACAATCGTCTGCAGTTCTTTGAAAGGCCATTTCTCACAAAGATGGATTGGGAGATATAGCCCATTTCCTTGGCCCAAACCATTGATATGACGCCGCTGGACTTTTTCCTGTGGGGATTCCTTAAAAATATCGTTTACTGAAGAAAAAGGTCGAAATGTGATGACTTAACACATGTTGTAATAGTGATGACTTGATAGTGAAGACGATCGACGCACACATATGGAAGTCCATTGACCATGTCGATACGCTTTTGAGTCAATGTCGTCAATTTAAATTTATCCACATTATTTCACCAACTATTCAACATCAAAATGTATTCAACGTTTCATATGCAACCTATATATCTAATTATCATCTATTTTTTCTCCCTTTTTTTTCCTAGAGCAAACGATAATTAGAAAATACGATTACATTAATAACAAAAAATTTTCTCTTTTATAGAATCTTTTTTTATTTGGAAAGGATTCCGCCCAACAAGGATGTTGAATAATTGCTTAAATACACGTAATGCTGTTAAAACTAAAAAAGTATAACGAGTAATACTTGATTTCTTGTGATACATTCTTGTGATATAATGCTATATTTATATGATTAATGTTGCTTTTAGCAATTTTTTGTCAATTTATTTATGAATTAACAATAAATTTCCTTATCTTAACTCCACAATTTAATTAATTTTTTATACAAAAATTAATAATTATTCATAATAAAATGATTACATTATTATAAAAAATAAATATTACCAAATTCAGTTTTTTTCCCCCCGTTATTATCATTATTTTATTTACCAATGGAGCGACTTACCAATAAGTCAAGAAATTCAAGAATAATTATTAATCTTCTTGAAATAATGTTCATATACTTTCAAGTGAAACTACAAATAAAGTTTCAACAAACAAACAAAATGGAAAGATGTGACATTTAAATCTCGACCGGAATAGCCTGAAGCTATTTTCACGTTTAAAGGATAATGAGTTCGATAACTGACCCGAATTCAAAGACCATCGTATTGAGAGAGCTTATATATGTTAAAATTTCACAGGATTTAATGTTCCTCTTTTGGTGTGTAGAGATTTGAGCAGTGAGTGCCAGCTCTGATGTTGACATCGTCACTTAACCATGGGTTTAGGAGCTAATTTTATTGGTCTCGTGGTTTTGATCAGTGAAAACCTGAAAACGCATGAAATAAATAATTAAAATTATATCTTAACTCATTTTATGAGAGTAAATTGGGTAGCGGTTGTTCTGCGTTAGAGATAGTTTAGAAATTTATATTTTCGAAGAAGAGGAAGATTAAGAAATTTTCTTAGAATATGAATAATAGTAATCTAGAAATAATTTTCGATATTGATTAACCCTATCAAATATTGATTTACACTTTGGATTTAGAAGTGGTTAGTCAGATAAATTGAAAAAAAAAAAAAAAAATGGAGAATTTTATACTATAAGACAAATGGAATTATTAAAAAGAATTCCTGTAGGTTTTATTTTTGTTGGCGTTCATTTTTGTTTATTTACACTATCTTAAGAGAGAGAGAGAGGGGAAAAAAAAAAACAGAAATAAATTTAAAAGGTGGATAAGGATTTACAAATTATTTCTCTCTAATTATATTGGTATCATTGATGGGACTTATACCATACATACTCCTGGTAATCAACCCTCCCTGGTCATTCCTTCTTTTTGTTGATCCCCTTTTTTTGACAGAATTACCATTTCATGTTCAATGATCTCTTTTTGATTAAAACCATTTTCCACAGAATTGGCCCTTAAAGCCACGATGGCCTGGTTGGTTAGGGAGTTCGTCTCGTTATCGGAAGGTAACGAATTCGAATCCCTACCCAAACATAGCTCCATCGTGTTCGTTTATCGTGGATAGAGTACGTTAAGTATGATGTGGTCGCAATGTCCTCCATGTGAAATGATACTTCTGAAATCGGCTGCCCAAATAATGGGGAGTTTTAAGCTTGGTCCCTACTTCTAAATTGCGAAGACTCCCACCTGTCTGCTTCTAACAAATTGGTTGAACCGAGTTCAGGGCTAGGTACAGGCTGGTGCAACAGCTTTATAACTTTTCCTTTTTAATTATAAATGAATAATAATTTTTTTTATATTATAATACTATATATTTATAAATTTTCTAGTTTTCCATAAGAGCTGTAAGATTTGGCATTCAGTCACAGCCAATACTTTAGAAACTCCAATGCGGAATAAATCTCGATGTGGAAACATGAAGTGAAATATATAAATAAATATCAAATATCCACTGTTGCCATCGTTCGTAAAAAAAAAGCAGATGCGTTGAGCGCAGACGATATATCTATTTCAAGCATTATCTGATTCGTGCTGCCATAATCTTATTGCCACGTCTCTTAAAATTATTCCCTGCTATTGTCAGACGCTTTCCATCTCCGTGGCTTTGTGTTCCACTTTATCTCATCGTCTGCGCGTTTTGGACAGGGGAAATATTGCCCTCCCGTGCACTAACTTTTTAAGTGACAGTAAAAAAGCTCCTGCCACTTCTGCTTACCCGGGATCCCCCTACAATGAAAACGAAGGCTTTTTGTCGTTCTTTTATGCCAGTCAAAGAACTGAGTTTGTGACGTCGTAACTCGCAGACGATTTTAAAACGCTTTTATTTACGGCGTCTTTCTAAAATGGAAGGAGAGAATTTATTGTTCGTTTGTTCCATGAGCGTTTTTCAAGCAGTGGTTTTTCAAAGGTTGAGAAACCCACTTGGGTGCCAGTAACAGTCAGAAGGAGGTTGAGTTTTTTTTTTTATTTTAATTTTTTAATGTTAAATAAATAAAGATATCTTTATAAATTTATAAAAAGAAAATATGTACAGTTTTTATTATTATATGTACATAAATAACACTGATATTAGCATTCTGAAATAAAAAAATAAAATAAATACTAAACATGTAAATGTTTATTCTTAATAAAACTGATTTCATAAAATAAAGAAAAGTTCATTTATTTTTATATTTCTGTTATATTCGAAAGAAAAACCTTCAAATATAAAAGTCTGTATACTATTTGTGCATTATATGGAATACACTATTGTAGAAGCAATTCTCAAAATACATTCTTCTTAAACGAATAGTTTTTTTTAAATGAATATTCTTCTATATTTTGAAAATATTCTTTTTAAACGAACGTTTTCAAATATTAAAACAATTTTTCTTTGGGAAAACTAAAAAAAAGAATGGTTAATTTTCGTATTGTGTTGTATGACCGACATATAAGAATGAAGTATATAAATAATATTTTGTTACTATACAAAGTTTCTGGCTTGGCTCAAAATAATCTTTAATTTTTAGAAAAATAGTAGTTGGCTTTGCTAATTTGCATATGCTTAAAAACAATATGCAAATTGCTGAGATAAAATTGTTAAACTGGAAAATTTTACTACTTTATTCTAATTTTGAATAAAAATTATATATATATATATATATAATTTGCATTTTTATAAATTAAATAATATAAATTCTTAAAATGTATTTCTTTGATGAAATCTTGTAAAATAGAATAATAAGTAAACGAGTTTTTTCAAACATTGATGAAATTTCATTTATAAATCCAATTTATTTTACTGTGAACGATTTTTTTTTCTTTAATTCAATAAGTTGCTTACTGCATTGTCAGTAAGGAACACCTACTAATTTTCTTCTCTTTTCATGGTGATTTATGCGAATATATTAATCTTTCTATTGTAGAGAGTAATCAAGAAACAATCCTGACACTTTACAATGTTCTTTCTCAAAATAAAGAATCGAATAATTAATATTCATCGCGCTGTGTTCAACAATGAAACTAGTTCAGATGCGTGATAGTTGAAGAAGGACTTGAAGTGAAGTAAACAAAAGCTGATAACCATTTCAAAATTTCAGAAAAAAAAAAGGAAGGAAACAGAGACATCGCTGAATGGTTACGAAAGGCCAAAACCGTGTGGATTTCAGAAGAGGTCAACAATAGTTGATGGAACTTTTCGGAAGATTTTTGGCTTGGTAAACTCCCTTCCCTTTGGGGTCTGACCTCTTCAGAACTGATGGTGCCAAAAAGATCTGAAAAACAGACTATTGTGCTGGCTTATTTATTTTCTTTTTTCTGTGGGGCAATGGTGGGTGTTCATGAAAATATTATTCTTCCCAAAAACTTTATGAGAAACCGGTTCGTCTGAAGTAACAATTTAAAGGGTATTTTTTCTTTACCACCTGTAAGTCGTACAATGCAGAAACTCCTATTTTATGCTCGTTGTTGTTACTCCACCAAATTGTTATCTAATGGTGTGAAGCGAGTATCGTTAAGGATTTCTCTTATCGTTTGGTTATAGTTTAGCTTGAGTTTGTGACGTCATTAACTTCTATTCGGAGAATCATTCCAATGGGAATGGTTAGCCGCGTGAGAAAAAGGCTTATTCTCTTCTTTTAGTTTAAAAAAAAAAAGAACTCGTAATGAATTTCAAACGATTACCTAAAGACCGAAAATTGCAACAAAATATAAGTTCTCTGGCATTCTTAATTGTTTTTTTCCTAGAAATATAATTGAAGCCAGAATTGCTAATTTATCTCTTGTGAAATAATTGAGCTTATTAGAGTAATCTATCCGCCTTAAATATACCTTTAATGAAGTTCCTGAATTAAAATAGTTGATTGAATTTCTAAATTATTAAATCCTAAATACGGATTTATACGGCTTATTTATTTTCTATAGTTAAATATACTATATTGATTAAAATGTAATAAAATTTTTTCATTAGAATCATATTTTGACTAATATTGATTGCTTGAAAGCCCATCGATGTTAATTGTTATACTGCTCTTTTTGAAGTTTCGTCACAATTTTATTTTGCATGCTATAATTTATCATATTTTATAACTAGATTGCTGATAAAGATGCTATAAACTTTGCAAACATCTTTAGAGAGTATTTTACAATAATAAAATTCGTGTACTGTAAAGATATATGATTAAAAAAGTTATAAATATCCATAAATTTAATTAACGATTTCTCTCTCTTAAAATATTGTTTAAAAAAAGAGTAAAAAAAAAAATGAATAAAATCTATAATAATAAAAGCAAGTGTAATGTGTCTGTCCGTTTGTCTGACCGAGCTCTCCAGCCAAATCTATCGCACGCAGGGACCTGGAATTTTTTACACGGAAGCACAAAGGGGCTGGCCACCAGACCTCGAAGCCCGATTTTCGATTTTTGAATTAGAAAAATTTAAAAAAAATTATTTATAAAACTTCTTCTCGAGATCGCTGCTCGCCGATAGCTGATTCCGGGGTTGTACCAGCTCCTTTTGAGAAACAATTCTGGCGACCATCTTTTGGAAAATTTTCCGTTTAAAATATTTAGGATATATTGTTCCTTTTTATCGACGGGGAATGTTGTGTGTGTGTGTGGGGGGGAGAGAGACAGTCTACGTGTCCTACACTACTATTCCTGCGCTATTCACTTATCTGCATTTTCTAAATGCACGGGCAACGCCGGCGGGTACAGCTAGTTAAATATATTTTTTAAAAAAATTATTTCTAATTACTTTTTAGATTTCTGTTACTGAAACAATCAGTTTAACTTTTATATTTTCAAGCTCTTTTATATTATACTAAAAAGTGTGATGTCCCAAAATAATTGCTAAAACATCATCCAATTAATTTTCTGTTAGTGCTAATTTAGATCAGTCTATTTGCTTATTTCAAAAAATGAAATTTTTATTATATGGTACTTGTACGTATATAGTTGAATCTACATATAATAATAAATTGTTTGTACCAATTTTTGATACAAAAAAGTTTAGTGAGTTTTTGAAGATCCTAAGTACTACGTGTTGGTGCTTTAATTTGACCTTGATACCTCTAAATAAACATGAAGCATTTTATCTTATATAACTTTTCTTTATAAAAAGCAAATGACACTGTAGGCAAATACCTTCTATATTGTTTAAAATGCATACACTAATAGTCCTTTCATTAAAAGGAAGCGTTGAGATGATGCTGGCTCCCTCTATTATGTAAACATGAGACTATCATAGATTCAATTAGAGTTTAAAAAAATTTAAAAAGTTATTAGTTTAAAAAATATTACACTTATAGCCTTTTCATTAAAAGAAACGTTGAGACGATCCTGGCTCCATCTATTATGTAAACATGACACTATCATAGATTCAATTGGAGTTTAAAAAAAATGAATCTGTAATTTCTACTTTCAGAAAAGAAGAAATTTAGTTGAGAATCTCATTAGATACATTTTTTATGCAGTTTAGCTTGAGTTCCTTAAGAAACGAGCCAATCAAATGTCCAATAAAGGTCAACAGTAGATGGAGCCTCAATCACCTCACTAAGCTTGTATATGAATAGACTAGGTCACTATATTTGTTAGAAGTTATTGTATGAATACACTACGTCACCAATGCTTATTAGATGTTAGTGCCAAATACTTATTTATACTCATGACGACGATATCTGAGGATTTCGAATTTTGGAGATCCAAACAATAATTTTTTATATAGTAATTTATTATTAAAATTTTTATAATAGAATTTACTGTTTATGATAAATAATCGAACTCTAAAATTAAGTCTGAAGCACATTTCCCTTATTCTTAACTTTCCCACTCTTCTTAGCCGCTTTTATTCTTTTAAGCAACTCGTTCAAATGTTGTTGTTGTTGTCGTGTGCCAGCCAGGCTGGCCATATGGGGTGCGCTGCTCCACATTTCCAACTGAACCATATTTGATGTGAAGTCCGACTTCCTCAGTACACACATGCCATAGGTACCCGTTTATAGGGTAGGCAACCATTCACACACACACAAAGAAAGGACAAAGACAAGAAAGAGAGAGAGAGAAAGTACATCCATGCCCGAGCCAGGATTCGAACCCAGGTCCCACCCATCTGTAGTCAGGTACGATAACCACTAGACAGGTTGGGCGGCGAACCCGTTCAAATAAATTAGATATTATGGCTTTAGTATCTTCAAATCACAGTCCCTGCTAACATGCCTTTGTTGTTATGATTTATCAAATATTTTTAGTGAATTTCAAGATTGGTGGGAATGGGCATTTATCATTATATTCATATTCATTTTAATATTTGAAATAGAATCATTTACAGGGGAAAAAAACAATAATAACTTTCTAAGTCCATTCCATGCGCGATATGAAAATAATTATTGTGATAAAAATTTCATTATTTTGGAAAATATTAAGGCAATGTATTAACTTTTGTTCTTTTGTAAAAAATAATTCACTTATCAAATAATTATTTATTTATATTTATTAAAGAAAAGCCTTTTGTATTATTCTTTAATAACTCATATTCATCAATAACAGTTTACCCAGAAATAAATAATGAAAATCTAAACTTAGCATGCGAGTTACAATAAGATTAAATGAAATTATATTGAAATTGCTTATGATAACAAAAAATTGTGTACATTATTCCTTACATTTATTTCTAATTTCGTATAGGAATCTTTATTAAAAAATTGTTAAATAAATAAAAAAAAAATTGTGAATGAAAAAATGAATCACATTTTATATTATTCAGAATATACTTTTTATTAATGCAACGCGCATACCTCTACATGATTCATGTTTACTTGTGCTTCACAACCCTTTCTTTAAAGGGAAAAGAAAATTAAAATAGTCTAAAACTAAAAACAAATGCCTCTAACTCGTTTTTAATAATGATTCACATGAACACACACACATAAATGAAGCTGTTTGATAGAAGAGAAATATTTTTTTTTTGATTGTTTAGTTTTCAAATTCAATTATTCTTTAGTCTTCAACTGAAATGTTTTAATAAAAATGTGATAAATATATTATTATGTTTAAAATTAACTAAAAACTTAATTTTTTTAATATTTTTAGTAAAGGGAATTTAATAATATTATTATCAAATAAATGTTTTCCTCTTCGTTAAACATCTTTCTTGCTTATGTTTAAATAACTTAAGAAGCAGCTGGATTAGCTATTTTTGAAAGAATTGTTAATATGTTTCCTGCATTAATTTTTATGAACTCATGTGTTCTTTATGATAAATTCATAAAAATAACTGCAGGAAGCGTTCTTTGTTTCTATTGTTATGATGTTCTTTATGATTTTTTATTCAAAAATTATATAAAAGTAAGTAAATAAATCTATCAATTGATTTAGAATTAATTACAAATATATTTAAATAAAATTTAGTAGCAATGTTTCATAAAAAGTAATTATTCTCTTCTTTCCATTTAAAAATAAAAAAAAATCTAAACAATATTTTTAATTAATTTTCCTCTCTTTTAACATCATATCAATCTAATATCTATACGATAAAAAAAAACAATTACTTTAACTATAATTCAAAATGTTTTCCTTTAATGATTCCCATGAGCTTAAATAGAATTGAACAGTTGTGAAAAGTCACATTTTTTTTTTTTTTTTTTTTTCCTAATTTTCAATTTTTCATATTTATTGCTCTTTAAAATATTCCTTTCACGTGTGAAAAAAAAAAAATCTAAGCATTGTTTTTTAAACTAATTTCCCTCTCTTTTAAACAGCAATTCCATCTAATATGTAAATTAATTTAAAAAAAAGAACTTATTTAAACTATAATTTGAAAGAAATTTTACCTTTACTAATTCACATGAACTGAAATAGAATTGTACAAATAAGTTTTTTTTCGGATATTCGATTTTCATATTTATATACTTTTTACAATATTCCTTTCATGTGTGAAAAAAAATCTAAGGATTGTTTTTTAAATTAATTTTCTTCTCTTTTAAATTGTTAAAAGAGAAGAAATTTTTCCTTTAATAATTCACGTGAACTGAAATGGAATTGTATAACCAAGTTTTCTTTCGGATATTCGATTTTCATATTTATATGCTCTTTACAATATTCCTTTCATGTGAGAAAAAAAAATCTAAGGATTGTTTTTTAAATTAATTTGCCTCTTTTTCAAACAGCAATTGCATCTAATATATGAAAATTAAAAAAAAAACAGTTATTTTAACTATAATTCGAAAGAATTAATAATTCACATGAACTGACATGGAATTATAAACCGAAAAGCCAAGTTTTCTTTTGGGATATTCGATTTTCATATTTATTTTCTCTTTACAGTATTCCATTCAAAGGTGAAAAATCTAAATATTTATTGTAGTAGTATTAAAACAACTACAACTGTATTTAAAAAGAATTTAATAACAACTGGGATTACAATAAAATAATATATTTCTCTTCTCCGAGTATAATGTTTATCTGTTATTTTACTTCGGAACAATGTATGATCTATTGAACTAAAAAGAGAAAATCTGAGAGTTCGAATACAGAAAAAACTACTTTAAATATCACTCAAGAGATATAATTTAACACTTTTCTAGTCACAATTCACTAGAACAGAAATGGAGCTGTGTGTGAACAACTGCCTTTTTCCCTCGGGTGTTCGATTCTCTGGAAGATGGGGTTGTTCTTCTTCTTTCTCTGTTCCAGTTTAGGATCCAGACGAGTTGGAGCCAGTACTCCGGTGTCGAACGATAGCTTGTTTACTATTTATACACTCCATCTTAGAACAAAAGCACGGCCTATCGATCAGTGCTTTGAGGAAAAGGTGTAAACAAGTCTCGATATTTTGAGAAGCTTTTCATGACGTTTGCTGGATAAAATTACATCTGTGGGAAAAATGAGGTTCTTAACATCAGCAGATGTTTGCTGATGAGGAAAAACATGGGCGGGTTGATAATCATGTTCAGATGCAGACTTGATTTCATAACAATTATGTGAATATTATTTCAGGCTGATATATTTCTTGATAAATTCATTTCTTCAGTAACATTTCCATGAAGAAAGTTTGTTTATATCACAGTTTCTTTAAGACAATACCGTTTCTTTGAATTTCAAATATTAATTTCACTATCACTTGGAATTATTTCAAATATTAATTTCTATTAGTGATTATAGTCCATGTATTAATTAACGCCCTGTATAAAATAAACGTAAATTGGTTAGACTATACTTTAGGGTGCCCCTTTGATTCTCGCCAAGTTGTGATCATGATTGATCGCCAAGCTGGGAAAAACCGAATAGTGTTCTGATTGGTTTAGATCCAGTCGAGGCTCTGATTGGTTTGTCGTTTTCAGAATTTTGAAAATCCAACAGATGTTACGTTATTTTTTAATGTTTAACAATGCCTGTTAGCACTGTAATCGGCGCGAGCAGGAATGGCTCCAAAAAAATCGCCAAGTTCGCCAAAGGGCACCCTAAAGTATAGTTTTACTCATAAATTAAACAATTTTCGATTAAACAATTTCATAAACCATTAATTTTTTTCTCTTTTTACATAAATGTTCAACAAATACAATTAATTCTATAAATACAATTAACTTCATAGTATTTTTTTTCTGTTTTTTAAATTTAATTCCTAAATTATAAATTTTTCAAAACATTTTTTAAAATATTGTATGAATTGTTATTTAAGAAGAATATTTTACAACACCACGGTTATCTTTGGTCATCTGAAAGAAATAATATTATAAAACACTTTTTGTTTTGAATATTATGATGTACTATGAAATAATAGTACATATACATATATATTTAGCTGAATTCATAAAAACAATTTTTAAATTAATGCTTTGCTTATAAATTTTTAATATTTTTCTTTAATTATTTTGTAAACAATAATTTAAGAATGAATAATTGTTTTGTGAGTAATTTTTCATTTTTAAGAGTTCTATAAACATTTTACCGACCGTTATTGAAAAATTGAATTTCCATAAACTCTATCTCATGTTGCTTGATTAGTTTGTAAAACGTTTCCATAGCAACCTTTTTGTTTCGAATATTACAGCATGTAAATTTAATGTTATATTTAAATATAATTGAAATAATTTAAATACTTCTATCTTTTTAAAACATAAATACTAAAGTTTTTTAATATTTTTTTCCCAATATAATTCTAAGAACAACAATTCCATAAAATCTCTGCTTACTTTTGTTGTATAAAAGGTACTTTTTTTTAATAATAGTATAAAAGTAGCA
Source organism: Latrodectus geometricus (assembly GCA_026290005.1). NCBI lineage: Eukaryota > Metazoa > Arthropoda > Arachnida > Araneae > Theridiidae > Latrodectus > Latrodectus geometricus. Next base: position 209,138 of record JAPDSC010017794.1, read on the forward strand.
CTTTTTTTTTTTTTAATGGTGTGACACGGAAATTTAACATTATACTTAAAAGAAATTAAGTTCACGTAGATTTTATAAGCTTAAATAATAGTTCCCTAATTATAAATTAAATCAATACGGATTTTACCTATTACTTAAATAACGAATTCCTTAATTAATTTAATCATAATTCCTGAATAATTAACTTTAATAATAATTCCTAATCAAAAACTGAGTTAATGATTAACTTTAATATCAGTATTTTTTAATAACAGTCCTATGTGCAATTTAACAATCATTACTGATTAAATTATTTCTTGTTTATTAATTTATAAAATTAGCTTTTAATTACTGAAAAAGACTATTATTAATAGCATTTTATGATTACCGAAAAATAAAAGTTATTTTCATATTATTATAACATTTTCCAATTATTTATTCATTTTCTATACAAATATCTACCTCAAATAATTAATTTTTTAAAGGAATTTTCTTTTAAATTACTAATTTAATTTATAAATAAATATTTTTCTAAACAACAATTTTATAATTGCTTTTGATATAAACTTGAATCAGTTAAAACTGATTCAAGTTTTATCAGTTTAAACAGTTTAATCAGTTAAAACTGATTAAACTGGTTTAAATAAATCTAATGTAAACTTGAGCGATTATTGCAATTTTTGAAATTATTGATAAAAGTTTATAATTACATGAAAGACATTTATTTCTTTTTAAAATATTCCATAAATTAATTTCTCAATACAAATAATTTATTTGTGTTTTTAAATAAATGCTTACAAGCTTTTTCTCAGTTAAAATAATTCTCTAAAACTATCATTCATTTAAATCTATTTTCCTTTTGCAATTTAATAATATTTCTCTACTTTATTATTCGTTTCCTTTACTTCTTTAAACAAGCTATAAAACTCGTTTTATTATTTTAAATTTTTTCTGAACTGAGTATTATTGTTTGATTAATAATTTTATGGTCAGATTTATTCTTTTATAATAATCCTGAAAGTAATTTTCATGTCAAATTAGTCAAACGATTCCTAAATTAAGTGCAGTGAAGCAAAAAATTCTAAATATTTTTTTTTTTTTTTTTTTTTTTTTTTTTTTATCCTCTGAGAAAATCAGATTTCCTTTGCGATACTGTACTTTCTTCTAGCATAAATCATAAATCAAGCAGCCATGAATAAATAATCTGTGTGAAAATGCTTTACAGATGTGTTGCTTGTTATTTGAGTTTTAGTTAAAGCAGAATTAATTTGAAAAAATTGTATTCTATTTATTTTATTATATATTATTAAATTTGTTTTAAAACTCATTTCAGTGTGGTGTGTTATTTTTTAAATTTATTTTTAAGAACAATTTTTTTTTTTTTTCAGTTAAATGTGAATACTTTATTTTTTGTTATTTTAATTTCCAAATACAAATGGAATGAATTTTTTCTATTATTTTGAAAATTGTTAAATCAATTTATTAATATCGGAGATATGAAGTGTCAGAAAAAAAATTCGATATTCGAATCTTGAGCCCTTCCTGTTCAAATTTGTATCTAAAAAAACTAATAAATTCTTGATTTCAATACATCATTGACTTTCAAAAATTTAATGTATTGATTTTTTATTTAATACATGCAAAAATCAGTATTATTATGTCAATTTAATATGAAATTACATTATAAACTTATAGAAATATGTTTGCTATTGTATTTTTATGTGTCTTTATTAAAAGAACGCTAAACATTATTCTAAATTTTTAAGTCAATCTCCCCACCCTTTAATTGAACTTTTCATTGAAACAAACAAAAATAATGTCGATTATATTTTCCAATTTATTACAATCATTTCAAATTATAGGTGCATTGTTATTGATTTCGAATATGGTTTTCATTTTCCTATTGCTTGGACTTACAAATTAAAACAGGATGAACAAGGAGAAATTACATTTTTATTTCCCAGTTTCTAATTTAAGTTTCGAACCTCTAAAATTATTTAATTACGACAGAATAAGTCAAAATATTCCGCCATTTATATTTTCAAGTTTATTATTAGTATTTTAAATCGTTTTCATTGACAGATCAAAGTAGATAAATCAGAAATATTATATCATTTCCATATTCGAATATATTATTAAATATATTCGAATATAGAAATGATATAATATAGAAATGATTATTATTTTTAAATCGTTTTCATTGACAGATCAAAGTAGATTAATCAGAAATATTATATCGTTTCTATATTCGAAAATATTATTATTATTTTTAAATCGTTTTCATTGACAGATCAAAGTAGATTAAACAGGAATATTATTTCGTTTCTGTATTCGAATATATTATTATTATTATTTTAAATCGTTTTCATTGACAGATCAAAGTAGATTAAACAGAAATATAATATCGTTTCAATATTCGAATATATTATTATTATTTTTAAATCGTTTTCATTGATAGATCAAAGTAGATTAAACAGAAATATTATATCGTTTCTATATTTGAATTTATTATCACAATTTTGTATCCTTTGCATCATGAATTTTAAGTATGTAAACTAAAATATGTTACAAAATACATTTTCGAATTTATTTCCATTTCAAATCGTTTGCATTACCGAATTAAATCATAATAAGCAAACCCGTGTTCCATTATCCAATTATTTTCCTTCCGGTATCGACATCTGGTTATTCATTGGAAATTTATAATACATTTCTTTTATCCTGTTATGCACCCTTTTTGATAACTTGGCGTACGTGGCGCACCTGGCAACTATTTTATGGTAATCTGCTCTCGAAGGCAACCGAGTGTGTTTCCTACTTTAACTATAACATTCGAGAAAATTATCGCACCCTTTGCCTCGCCTGGGTAAGTGTTGTTTTTCCAAATGGAAAGATGCCCTGCGCAGATATCAGATAACGGCCTCTCTTGGAGAGGGGTGTTATCGCTTGGGAAAGGCAGAAGAGTAAACACTTCCTCCCTAAGACAAGGAACTGTATTATCTACGGGGTGGAAATTATTTGAAAGTGAACGGCTGTTACTGTGCGACAAGCTTGGATGATTTTGTAGATGCATCCCAGAAATGTTTAGGCAGAAGATAATCAAAGGAGGATATGGAACCTGAATTTTACGAGGCCCACCCCTCTGAAATGAGATCAGCACTTATAGTGTGAAAGTGCAATTATGGTAGTGTTCCTCTCGATATCCGTAAAGGCGTAACCTTGTTCTAAGTGGGAAGAAAAGAGGATAAAAAACGTCATCGTAAAATTCTCGATTAATAAATGTAATTTATTTTACTAAATTATATTTCTTTCATTGTTAATTAATTATTTTTGCCTTTTGCTTTAAATCAAATTTATTCGAATTTAGTTTTACTTTATCTTTTCATAATTTCCAATTTATTTAAGGCGAGAGTTTAATTCCAGATAATATATTAGGTTGGGGAAAAAGTTATCCATTATTTTTTCGGTACACGTCTGTAGTGATCTCTCGTGAGGTATCTATCAAACAATTTCAGATTTATGCTCGTTGGAAAGGTGATATTTGACACTAAAATATTCTCTTGCGGTTTTTTGTTTGATTCATTCAGTTACGAGTACAAGGTTTTAAAAATAGAAGACAACAAACAGAAAATTCGATACATTTTAGTTTTTCTTTTATAATGGCGAAAATGCTAACCAGGTGGCTAAAATTGTGAAAGGTGTTTATAGTCCTATATATGACTGTAACAACCAGTTACGCACAATTTTGGTTTCGTCGATTCCGTTTGGGTATTTGGATGCTAAAGATGCACCTCACATGGATACAACTTCGTCGAGAATGTCTATAAAATATCAAAAAGTATCAAACTTACAGCATGTCAGCAGTCGTAGCTTCGCACAAGACCTAAAAATCTACATGAAAACTGTTTTAAACCTTTTTACAAAGCGAATCTGAAAGAAGTTACAAAAAGTTCAAGTAAAAATAATGGATTTCTTTTTCCCCAACCTAATACAGATTTAATTACAGAAAAATAAAACAATATTGCTATTTCTTTTTTGATGCTTAATACAGCAAATTACAATTAAAGATTCCGCACATATATATAAGCTAAGATTATTAAATTTAATTGGCTGAAAGTAAATACCCATAGTACACCAGCCGCTTTATAATCCCACATGACGCAAAATGACTTGATAGTAAATAAATAAACACGCATAAGTGTTTTCCATTCAAAATAATCTATTTGACTCCATTGTCTTAATATTTTGGGATCGATTATGAAATTGGCGAGTTCTAAATTTTAGCACTCAAAAACATCAAGAAAAAATCCACATGCAAGTATTATTTTCATTGTTTAACGCGAGCTATAGAGTATTTAGTGTATGTGCGAATTTTTGGGAGATCCTTGAATCTAATAAAACGAATCGTGAATTAATTTGAAAATTACCGAAATATAATGGTCTACAATAATAATGTTCATGATAAAATGTACTTTTCGTAATATTGACAACGACAGTCAAGTTTTCATGTGCATTAGTTTCTGTATATCTTGGGGGCTCCTTCAACCACAGGGTCCAGGTGTATCCGTCACACACACCCCTAGTTGCTTGGTCTTGTGTATATAGGATGTTCCCACCTAAATCTCTGAACCATATCCAGTATGGGGATCAGCGTTATCATGTGAGATCGATGATTTCTTCTAAGACTTTTGAGGGAGTTTTGACTTTATAGGCTGTCACCAGGATAAACATTGTTTCCCAAGCACTATAGACATACGACCGATGAATTTCAAGTGTATCATCATTCTCAACCACCAAGATAAAAACCACCTATTTGCTCTTTTTTACTTGCATCTATTTCCAGTGGTAGAAAAACTCACTTTTTTACTATGCTTTATTTCCAGAACAATGAAAGAAGCAATTGTGTGGACTTGTGGGTTTTTAGTAAGTATTTCTCCTGTCTAACAGATGGCAGCACCGATGTATTTAACCAACTTTTACCAATATTTTATTGTGGATGTTCAGTTTTTTTATTTAACTGTCCCTTATATTTCATATTTATATTATAGCTGGTACCTAAAAAGCCAGCCTTTTTTAGTTCAGTGAATCGAGTCCCAGTTCAAGTTTGGATGCTTTTAGTGGTCTGGAATCCATTTTAAATCATTGTCCTGATTTGATGAACTCTTTTTCGAAAAAGTCACAAACCAAACTAAGATAGAAATAAATATAGAAAACAATTTATTGTAAATCCTTTTAAGAAAATACTTCTGTCATTTTCAGGAAACAAATTTTGATCAGCCCAGGATTCGAATAATAATCACACCAAAAAATATTCAAATTTAATGATAATCATATCGAAAAATTGAATAATCAATATTTTGCTATGATTATCAATCAATAATTTATTACGGACAAAAAATTGGATAATTTCATTTGCACACAATGAACCAAATCCAAAAGTAAATTTATGAAACAGATGATTAAAAAATTTTCATAAAAAAAATTAAAACTTAATTTAAACTTTATAGTTATTAAGGTTTAAAGACTAAGAATACACAAATCTGTTTCAGGTTGATGTAAATTAATAAAAAATATTTCAAATTCACTTAAATTGATCAAAATTCGAAATAAAATTGAGGAGATATTGGGAAAAGTAAAAGTAAATTAAAAAAGAAAAAATTCCTGTTAAAATTAACTGTTAATTTTGTGTGTTAAAACCTTAAAATTTTTTATCAAAATTATCTAACAGTTCCTGGTCATTCCATAGCAATTTAAAACAAGAAAAAATTTCTTAAATGTGTAATTGTAATGAAATATAGATACAAATGTAAAATAAATCATTAAAAAAGATTATTTATTTATAGTTTATAAAATGATAGAATTTTGAAGTAATATTTTCTTTGAGCAAAATATTAGCGAAATTCTTTGGAATGAAAATAAATAAATGGATTGAATACTGCGTCTGACTTTTATAATAAAAACAATTATTCTTTTATTTGACTCTTTTATTTTTTTTAAAAGTATTATCTTCCAATAATTAAATTTGAAAGATAATACTTTTAAAATAAAAATAAAAAAATGAATTATTTCCAAAGGGATTTTATTTTCTGTTAAAAAAAAATTAACTATCAAAACATTTTGCCGATCTAAAAGGAAAATTTTGAGCATTTCCTTTAAATTTATTTCTCTCTTCACTTTCCACTATTTATAGAGAAGTGACGAGATGGCAGACTATTTTAAAAAGTAAAACTAAAAAGATGACTTCTCTCTAGAGAAAAAATCTTTTCTGAAACATCTTTTATATTTTCTGTCATTTTATCAATACAAAAGAATTACAGTGTAGGTGTGTTCCCATTTATCTTCATTAATTCTTTTCCCTGAGTTTCAGAAAATAAAAGAAAGGCAAATTTTCAGACGATTCTGTATCGTATTTTTGATTTTTTTTCTTTTCTTTCTTTTTAATTTGCTGAATCAAGTAGTGATTAGTGCAGGTATACTTTATTTACCCAATTATATGTTTTATTTATCGTTATAAATGAATGAGGATATTTTTATGAGATAAATTATAAAAAAAAATTGATTTACGATTATGCAATTTAGGTTAAATTTCTTATAAGCTAGCTAACTTTAAAATAAGTTAAAAATAGACAAATAGATCCCAAAATAAAAAACTAGTCTATTATATATTTAGAAAATGCATTAAAGTATGTCTAATAAAAAGCCAGTTAATGGCTGAGTCAACAGCCCAAAAAGCGTTCCTGACTCTTGGGCTGTTGGTCTCGGGTTCAAATCCCGGTTTAGGTATGGACGCTTCCTTTCTCTCTGTCTCTCTCTGTGTATCTTTGTCCGTAACTACTTTGATATACCCCACCCCCAAATCGGAAATTTGGCGACTTTTTTCTCACCAAGCAAAACACCTTTTTTTTGGCTCCTTTTTTTCTCGCCAAGATGGATTCTCGCTAAATACAAATAATTAATAACAAAAAAAAAAACTCAAAAAATGGTACAAAATACAAGAAAATACTAAATTTGACAACAGCAAAAACCTAAAAGCTGAAAAAACCTAAATCGGCAACACCAAAATAAGAAACAGCAACCCTAAAACATCCGTAGGGAGTGCCAGATTTGGCGCTTAATTTTTGGAGGGGGGGGTATATCAAAGTTGTTCCCTTTGTCCTTTCTTCATCTGAAGATGATATAGCCCACCCTATAAACAGGTTTGTGGTCGTGTGACGTGGGCAATGCTACTCGTCTCTGTGACTTGGTTCACAGGTGCCCACCGGGTAACACTAAATGAGTAGCCTTGTTGTGGGGGCTAAGGGTCAATCCACCATTAAAAAAAATGTCTAATAAAAAATTTCAAATTAAATTAAAATTCTTATAACAAAATTATATCATTATAATTGTTTTTTCTTTTTTTTTTTTTTTTTTTTTTTTTTCAAAGATTAGTATTATGGTTCAACATTTAATAAAGACTTCTGGTATTTTCTTTTTATTTATTGACCTACATTTTCATTTAAAATACTGCATTGATTTCGTCTGCTCTGGCATTTAAATTAATATACTGATCTTAAATATGTAAAATTAAGACCAGAATGCTAATTGAGCGTCTTTAACAATTAGAGACTTCAGTTTCCAATAATTATAAATAAAACATATTATGTGTTTGCATTGGAATGTACCATGTATGGTTTGACACAGTAAAAAAGCGCAATTTTTGAAGACATTTTGCGTTCAACATAGCAAATGTCCCAATTTCTCATTAGAATTCCAAGATGGTGAAAGAACATTGTGTTGCCGTATGTATTTGTAGACAATATTGTACAATGCGCTATATTGTGTCAGTTATTTCTATTGGCCATAAAAGTTAATTTGGTGTAGCGTGAAGTATTACTCTTTTTATTACCATAATAACTTTTATAATTACTCTTTAAATAATTACACTTATTTCTTACGTTGATATAAGAAATATGCAGACATTATCAATAAGCTAAAAAGCTAGATTGAAAATATTATACAAATAATAAAAACATAACATCAAATTTTTACTACTATTGTAAAATCAAGTGCTAAATTTATAAAATTTCATTTATTACAGGTAGTGTAGAAGAATGCAAAAGGAAATGAGCATTAGTGGGAGATCATTTACGGGAAACCCTTCAGAAAAGGGAACTGGTCAGTCTGTCGTTTGGAATCGGAGCTATAAATATGGAACTTTAAACTATAAATTGGAATTATAAATATGAGTTCTGTGCTTCTTGTTACCACACCTTGTAGAATGGGAAACAAATTTCATCATGTCACACCCCCAAGAACATCGAGAGGAGGAGGATGGGGAAATTGAATCTATCATCAACCCTCAGGATAATCAACAATTTAATAGCACAAAGGAAAACATTCCAGTAACATCACAAATGATGGATTCGAACGCGAAAATTACGTCAATGGAAGGATAGAAAGCAGATTTCAATTTTCTAAGTTCTCTTCTACCAATGTACCAAACAATTTTGAAAAGAAGAACAAGTATGGCAAGGGTTTGCATCTGCAAATGGAAGTTGTCCATAATAGAAGACAAAGACTCAGAAAAACGGAAGCACACTGTAGAAGAATATGTAAATCATCTTTTTGATGCTTTCTTGTGTGGGATTTCGTACACAAATCCCTAATCTTGATCTTCAATATCAAGTGAGATAATTGTCTAAAGTTCAGGAATATATGAAACAACTAATGAATGATCAGAACCAGTAGCAGCTATACAAGAGTATCACAGCAAGAAATTGTGAAAATTTAAAAAAGTATTTTGTTAAATGAGTTGGATATTTGTTTTTATCAAATGTGCCGTACATGTATGATGCCAACAGTTCTTCTAAGACTTCCTAAGTTTGTTCTTCCTCAAATGATGAGATAGTGGCATGCGTGTTATACTATTTACAATACTCATTAAGTCACGCCATTTATAGTAGAAATTTGCACAGATTTCAGGGTCCAATTAATAGAATATTATTAATTCCTCCTAGATATAAATTATCGAAGTATGAATTTGTTTTAGATATATTCTAAGCAAAACATGTAAACTATTTTCAGGTATGTACTCTGATTAAAGTAATAAATCTTACAAAACTTACACTTTCATTAAAGTGTGCGTCATAAATTTCTTGTAGATGTATATTTTCATTTATTTTTTATTATTTACAAAATATATAAATATAATTCATGTTAAATTTGTGTGAATATATGTTATATTTTATATGAATAAAATAAATTTTGATATAAATAATAATAATAATAAAACTTTATAAATTTTTTCTAAATTTACTCTCTGGTGAATGTATAAATCATTAATTTCTTTTAAACATATATTTTAATCAAAACATGCTCATATCCTTTTTATTGTTTAAAAAATATACATATAATTTATGTTAAATTTGTATATGTTATAATATATTTTATATGAATACAGTATATTTTGCTATAAAATAAAAAATTGTAATAAACTAAAAGTTTATTTAATATCAATACAAGAATATATTTCTATCATGTTGATTACTCCAATAGTTTTTCATTGAATATAGAAATGTTCTATTGGAAAAAAAAAATGAAACTTTTGAGTGCAAACATTCTTTATAAATTGGAATTTGACGTCAAGAGTATGATGTGTATTCTAAATGTTAACTTTAGATATTTTTTTACGTTCTTAGAACAGTAATAAATGTGTTCCATTCCAAATCATCAGAGCCTCATACTTTCTGCTTTCTGAAAATCTTCGAGATTTTTATTATCTTAAACTTTGTGACAAATATATTAAAAAAATGTAATATATATCAGTAAGTCTTCATTTATTCTAGAAAATACACAGAAGGCTTCTGCAAAACTAGAATCTGCTTAAAATAATATATAAGCAAAATGCTTGTGGCAATTAAACACAATGGGAATAATTAATAAATTGAGATAGAAAATTGTTGGCAACACTATTAAAAAATGAAATAAAATATCTAAGATGTACAAAAAGAGAAAAAATGTTATCATTTTTAACAATATTTTTTCCGAATAAACAATTCTTTTTTACGAACCTGTAAAAAAATGAACAATTTGGCTGGATTTAAAGAATTCACATTTATACTTCAATTTAATTTCTTAAATTCTCAGCATTTTCTACAGTTTAAAAAGAAAGCAGATGGTTTTAAACTATAAAAATAACGATATTTTCTAAGAAAAAAATATCATTCTAACAAGTATGTTTTACTTTGTTTCATTTAATCGCTGAGACAGAAATAAATAAAGAATTTCCATTTATCTTCTTTAATTCTTTTCTTTCCTGAAAATAAAAGGGGGGAAAAAACTATTTTTCAGACTATCCGTTATTGTATATCTAATTATTTTTTGATTGGTTAATTTAAGACTGGCAATTAGTTTGGAGCAACTTTATTTAATAAATTATCCCTTTTTTATATCTTTTATAAATTAACGATATAATAGATTCCTTTTTCTTTTAACCAAAAAAATTATCTTTTTGCTAAAAAGGGCATTAAATTTTCCTTATACGTAATTTTTTTTAGATAAAATAGAAAACTACACAAAACAAATAGATAAAAAAAAATAAATGAGAAATTTTTCATGAAAGCATTCTTCATGCTTATTTTAATTTTCCCTATAAAGGGAAAAAATTATCATACATAAGATAAACATTATTTTTTAACTCTTATATAAATTCTGATTTTATCCCTTTTTTGTACTTTTTGTGAAAAAAATTTTTATAGCAGATTTTTTATACAATGTAATTGACAAACAAAGACCAGAAAATAATCGTCTACAATCAAATAGGAAGATCAGTTTTTTACGTAACAAAAAAGATAAATATTTTCGTTTGGAGTATAAATATTTGAAAAGGATTATGCTCAGTATCTCATGGAAGGGAAAAAAAACTACAGTATTATGCACTAAACTAGCACGCATATTTGAACAATTACACTAGAATTTTTTAATCGAATGTCGTATAATGTAATCAAAATGTTTTTTGGATGTTTTTGAAAGAGATAAGCATAATTTTTAAGAGTTTATATAATTAGAGCAAAGCATTCGTTTTTTAAATTGTGATAATCATAGCGTAAGAAAAACTCGGTAAAATAAAGCAGCACATTAATTAAACAACTTACATATTACTGAAGAATCTTTTATTGATGGTCTTTGCATATTTCTGTTTAATATTTTGTCAATTCATTGTAGATAGTTTAAAAATAACTGCAAGGATTTTTTTTAACCTCGCCGTTTATTTATTTCCAAAAATTTTCATATATGAATATATTTAAGTGCAGCAAAGGTGGAAACCAGGAAAACTGCTAAGCCCCTATACTGACAGACGTGTATTCATTCAGAAAGCAGCTGGGATCGAACTTGATACCACTTCCAAAGAGCAGCACTAAGCCACTGTGAAATTCAACTTTACAATTTGCAATTACTGAAGCTTTTTATATAATTTATTTCAATTATTTTATGCACAACTTTAAAAAATGAGTGTCCCCCCCCCCCAATAGAAAATTTATTTTGGAAGAAAAGATACACGTATTTATATTTCTAAATTTTATTTCATATATTTAAATTTTTTATATTTTTAAATAATTTATTTTTTATTAATTTATTGTTTTTGCACGTAGGTGTAAAATGATGACTTTATTTTGATTTGTTACAAGGATTTGAAAAATAAATAAATAAGCATAGTTTGTATTCAACATTTTTTATCTTTTTCTGTCGAAAAATTTTTTTCTGTACATACTTTCGACTTTTTTAATCTAATATTTCATTTATGTGGATTGCATATTAATTTTAAAAAATTCTGCATGAAATTTGGTACAACATCACAATTACCTATCCAATTACACATTGGATACTGTGAATTATAGGAAATATTTATGTCACAAAAGAAAAACATTTTTTATGAATAAATTGATCTTTATTTTTTGCTAAATCATTCGAGTGCTTGCATGAAAAAGGATTTTTTCTTAATATATAATTTTTGGGCGATAATTCCTATTTGCTTCATTTTTAATTCTCTATTTGTATATTGTACAATATTACATATTTTTTGGACATGCAATAACATTACATTATTTTAAATTTCAAACTAATTATAATATTCATAAACATTAAAATTGCAAACTTATTAATAATATAAATTTAGTAAATGACAAAATTAAGAGAAGTATTGAAGACAAAATTAAGAGAAAAAGCAACCGAACTATTCAATTCATTTCTTATCTACATATTCACCGTATTTTTCTTTGGCAGCCCTAATATGCACGCCAAACGCGACAACTTGGCGATTTATCTGGCATTTTCGCTGAAACCTGGAGTCGATTCACTTACAGAAACAAGTTTTGTATTGCTGATTCCTCTAATTCTAAACAAACCATCGTGAAATATTTAGGCGATTTTCCTAAACTAGCATTTTTCAGTTTTGAAAGCTTTAAATAAATACAGATTATATAATTCGATTTAAGCCATTATTACCGATTTATAAAATAATTCATAGTTAACACACGAAGCAACAAAAGAAGTCGCCAAATTTTGATAAATATTTATCTACTTTGATTAAATGTGAAATTCTGAAAATCAATAAAGATTTCTCTAAAACACATATTGAGGAAAACAAATAAAGGCTGAAGTATTATTGAACATCGAAATGTCATCCATTAAAAGGACAACTTAACCTCTAAAAGCCAAGGTTCAAGGCTTACCGAGAAATAAATATTTGCCCTTCAGAAGAGGGGCTTTTTCAGAAGATTCACCACCCCCGCAATTTTTTAAAGGGAGGCGCGGCCTTCGTTTAATTCCGTTGCTAAGGCTCGTTCGATTTCAGTTGCTACAGCTGTATATAATGTTTAGGGAGGGAGTTAGCTTTATTTTGTCGTTTGCTCCGAATTACAAAATCGATTGCGGAGATGACCTTGAAAACAGTCCCTTGCACCCACCAGGTGACGATGGGTACCACCCACATTGGGGGTATAAAGGCAGGAGGGGCTTATGATCAAAAGAAAATACTGTACATCCATGAGTATTTTGGGGGCGGGGGGGGGAGCAAAAGCGGGATTAACATTAAAAAGACGATGGATTTTCCTTGAAAAGCGTCTGCTTCGCTGAAGTTTTTTGCTACTTTTTTTTTATAATATTTATGAAAATGATAATCGTGAGAATTTCTTAATTCTTTTAAATTATTATATAATACATTAATAAATGTAAAGTTAATTCGTTTTATTAATATTATCTCGAAAGTTATGTTTAGTTTTGTTCAAATATAAATCCAAAATTAATTTAACTATTTATTAATATGCATATATATATGGATGTATATATATCACAAATAAATTTAAAAACAATAATGTTATTCTGTTGTTATTTAGTCTATTTTAATTAATTACTTTTATTTTATGAGATCGTATATATAATAATAGATTTTTTTTAACTAATATACAATTTTTAACTATTTGAATAATATGTCTCATACATCATAATATGAAATATTGTATTTAGGAAGGTGTTTTGATATATTTTACTCGTTTTCTTTATAATTTATTGAATCTATAAAAAATAAGTTCAAAATTAAATTTTCAAACAAAATTCAAACAAAATTTAAAAAAAATTATAAGGAATTCTTTTCTTTTTTTAATAAAAAATTTGTGAGCCATGCTATATATAAATATTTTTCTATAAAGAATAGTTAAAGTCTTTGATATTCGTTTGTACAGGGATACGAATTTATTTCTGAAAAGAAACAATTTTAATTTACATTAATAATTTTACATTGATTATATTTATAACAATTAATTATATCTTCAACTATCATTTTATCTTTTACATAAATTATATGTTACCATTTGCTTTTATCATTCATCTTGCAAATTTTGGAAATTTAATCCGATTAATACTTATTGTGACCACTGATAAGGATATGTTGTTCCGAGTGGAAGGTACTGGGTTCGATCACAACCACATTCAAACAGCGAAGATAGATGTTGCTTTTCTGCAAGCACATCTGTGAGGTGGGTGCTTGAGTGTTTTCCTAGTTTCCCCTTTTGCGACATGTAAGTACAGCCATTATAAATTAAAATAAATTAAAACATTTCCTGTTGCTATAGTAACGCAGCCGTATGCTATAATGTTTGCAATGTCAAATTAATACTACTTATACATCCTTCGAAATAAAAAAAATATTTACAAGCAATATTTTATATTTGTTTTACATTTTTAAACAAAAATAGTTATTGAAAATGAGCTAAAACAATAAACGATTTATAGAAATTTATTTTATAATTATTATTTATTATTATTATTATTGAAAACCGTTCTGTGAAACAAGGTAAATATACTCTGAAGGTAAATATATCGTACGAATGATAGTAAGTGTACCGCTTCCGAATGAATTTTTGATTATATTTCAAATTGTAAATAATATCGACTTCAAAATTTTATAAAACGTTCTTTATTTACATAATAATAGTATTAATTTTGTCAACTTACACAATGAGGTTTTTTTCTAATCATATAAAAAAAAAATTCAAGATGTTTATAAAATACACATGAACGTATTAAAATATATTTTTTTTTAAATTATCAATATTTTCAAATGGTAGATATTTCATATTAAAAAACTGTAAAAAACTGTGTTTCACGGAATCGCCGCTAGGGGCTCGACATCATTCAAACTCTTAATTCTGACTGGTCAGTTCGATCGGCAAATAAAATGCTTTGAGATTATTATAATTAAATATCTTCTGTTCGTGTGATTTGATAATAATATTAAACAAAATATAATATATATATTTTATAAACTTTATGTATAATAAATATATATACTCTAAAAAGTAAATATTTTAAAATTCTTAAATTTTACAAAATAATATATAAAAGAGCAATAAAATTATATTTTATCAATGAAAACGAGCAAAACATAAGAGACTGATTGCGATACATGTTTTTTTTACTGTTGTAAATATCCTAAAAACATATCAACAAAAATTTAGATTATCATTAAAACAGGATCTTATTTTAAAAAAAGAATTTAACTTTGTTTTACTTCTACGCATATTTTGCAATCTGTGTTTGCATTTTTCTATTTGAAACTTCATATTGATCTGTTACAAACTGTTTTATTATTTCTATATTGCGTTTTCCATACTATTTAATATTTTACATAATGTTAATTTTATATTTCATATTAAAAACTATTATTTTACTGAACATAACGCATTCAGTGTATTTTGAAGTAGGCAATAATTTGTCCTTTTTCTAAATATATTTTCTTTCTGGTGAAAGATTTTTATATAAGTTTGAAACTAATACGATATAAATTAATAATTAAATATTCATGACATTCTACTTGGATTTAAATCTTGGCCAACTAGATGAGATAACACGAAATGTTAATCATAATATATTAAGTTGACAAGATGTATAATGCGAAATATAATATAAGCTTGATCATATATTAATTAAAAAATAATTCGAATGCTTTATTTTAATTTTCTTTAATTTAAAAATATAATCGTAAAATCAAAAAAAAATTTTAAATAAATAATTTAGAATTCATAATCCGAATTTCAACAGCAATCAATATTTCTTAGATTAGAAACAATTTCAAATTTCTTTGCAATGGACTTGTTTCTTAGAATATTAAACTAACATGCAATTTTTTTGAGTTTTATAGTTGTAAACATTATTATTTACAGAGTGAAAATGCTTTCCTTTTAGAAGGCATTCACCTATTGATTTAACATTGCATGTTGTTTTGTGTAAAAAACTGTTTGTTCAGTTTAATGTATTTCGTTTCAGCCGCATATTTTTCGAACTGTTGTTGACGCTCTTCTTGACGTTTTCCTTTTTGATTAAAAAACTCGACTTTTCATTGGTTGATAAAAATCATCTGCATATCTTAATATCAAACGCTCATATAATAACAATCAATATTTTATAATTAGATTATTACATCTGGCAGCAAACATTTCAAGCTTTGAAAACAGTGTTTGCGTAACAATCAAACTGATTGTAATGGTAGTTGGTTATTACACAGTTGAACACATAGCTAATTCATTGAGAATAATATATGTATTTTGTAAATTTTAAATTCAGAACATTTTTAAAAATTTTTAATTTATTTAAAACAAGAAAGAAATTATAATTTGTTATTTTTTTAATGTTATATGTTTCAATTTTTAGGGAAAAAAATAAATAACAAGCAATTGCAAAGAAAACAAAATGCTAACAAATCAAGCTTATTAAAGGACAAATTTAATGACCTAATCTTTAAACTTAAAAAAGTTAATTTTTCAATTTTAATGGACTCATTAAAATTTTGTGGCACAACATTAGGAAATTAAATCTAGCATAAACACTAGGAAATTAAACATTTAATTTTTTTATAATGAAAGCAAAAAAGAAAAGTATCATTCAATGATTATTTAATCGTATACTATGTCAACAATGAGTACATGAGGTAAAATATCAAAATAAATAAGTACGGCTTAGTATTTGAAAACAAGATTTTAATGAAAAAAATAAGTCAACAATGACGAGCTACTAAAATAAAAAAAAGAACTTTTTAAATAAACTTGTCCCCCTTCTAATTAGAAGAACATGGTGGATGGTGATTTAAATTTACTTGTTTAAAGATTTCACAGATTAAACAATGTATAAATAAATTTATTGCAAATGTCTAAATCAAATTGGAAACAAAAAATAAATAAATAAATAAATAAATAATAATCAGTAACGAGACAAAAAATTAAGGAAAACAAAAGCTAACAACTGCGTTAGTACTAATACTATAAAATCAAAATTTGTTTTAAAAAGTATTCTATAAAATGAAAGCTAGAAAACACAATTACAATAATTTATGAGTTGAAGGTGCGAGTGGCATATATTTTAATGGACAATCAATTAATTTGTTGCTTTATGATCATTTTCTGCACATAAGGGCTAATTTCGACAGGGATATATACAAATTGCGAATCATTATAAGTATCGAGATAGGAATTGAACCCATGAACTATTGAACTATAAGCCAAATATATTCACTGTTTAGCTGGCAGTTCAATATATTTCAACAGAGAAAAATCATCATTTTTGTTACATGGAAGGTAAAAGAGCTATTGCCATTTAAATGTTTGGAACATATCAAAATAAAATCAGTTTTAAATCCGTGATATTTTGTAAATAGAATAATTCTGATGCAAAAGTTAAAAAATGGATTACTCAGCTATCTGCAAGCGATTTTATATTTCTTCGGATACGCCAGGAATTCGAACATGCATTTCTGCTTTCTCATCAAATTTTCGCAAACGATCCAGTCACGTTTTGTCAACCAAACGATCCAGTTGCTAAGCACCTTAGCAAATCTCTCCCCTTATTTTATTTATTTTTTTTTTTCTTCTTTTTACCACCCAAATCACGTTCGAAAGCTCTAATTAGTGCCACGGACATCCTGCGCGTGCGCGACCCGAACACGTATGCGTCGCCCTGGGGGACGCATGAACACATGGCCGATGTGCGGAGGACGCACTCATTGGAAAACACTCGGATTTTCAATTTTGTTATTGGATTTTTTTTCTTTTTTCGGAAGGACGGACCGACATGAAAGGGAGATCCCATATATAGAAACCCGTATCCTGACACGCGTTTTCAAGCGGCTTCCTGCCCGAGCAGGAAGTTTATTGAAAGGGGAAGGATAAAAGGAACGAAAAATGTTCGGAATACGATTTTATTGTGTTTTTATTTCGTCTGATATTTGGGTTCGGTGTTTATACTTGCAGGAAAAGCGTTTTAATTGATATCAAAACAACGGATATACAAACTGCGTATCTATGCTAAGGTAGTGAAATAAATGCTGATATAAAGTGTATCTCTCATTTTGGCGTCTTCCTAAGCCTGATGAATTCCTTTAATAGGCTTCCTAAAATATTTCAAATGAATACATTAAACAATTATTTACATCGAAGAGGACCATACACATTAAGTTTAGTTTGGGAAAATAATGTCAGTTTATACAATATTTAATCTAGTATTTTTCAAAATTCTATTTCATATAGGTTTTTTAGTAACAACGCTTCGCATAACACAATCGCAAATTATGTTCTTACAAGCTTTGTTATTAATATGGTTAAAAATAGATAAATATTCTCTATTATTGATTTGCTAATATATATTTTACCTTTAATAGTCCATTAGAATATTTTTATTTTAATTATTATAGTCTTTAAAATTTGAAAATAAATATTACGCTATCCATGCACTTATATTAACTTTCTTAAACTTACTTTTAAACTTCTCTTTCTTAAATTTTGTTTTTAAGTTCTTTAATTTCAAGAAATCTCTTTGTTCTTTCCCAGTAGCTTTACATCTTCGCTTAATTTATTAAAAAATTTCGCCAAACTATAATTCTAATTTAAATTTCTGTGTTTTCACTCTATTCTAAATATAACAACTGCTTCTCTATAATATAATAAATTTAAGATTTAATATTTGCTATCAAATATTTTATTATAAAATTAACTGTAAGTAATGAATTGCAAAGTTTGTGCAATAAATTTTATTCTTGATAGATTATTAAATTAATGCTTTTCCATAATTCCCATATAAAATCATCTAAAAATAAAGAAAAGAAAAAAATATACAAAAAAAATCATTTTTTTTAGTTAACTTTAATTACCCTGACAGTTTGGTATAACAAAACTAAGAACATTTATTATTTTATAAAGAAAATAATTATCTTTTCAACATCATGTTATGTCAAACTGTCTCGTCTGTTTTATTATTATTTTATAAAAATAAATAAACTGTGGATAAAATATCATTCAGTATCGAAAAAAATTCTGTACTAGAAAAATTTTTACACAATGAGTAAAAATGACACATTCATTTTCTTAAATTTTCTTTTTATGTTCTTTAATTTTAAGAAATCATTTTTGGTTTGTACTTTCCCAGTTCCTTTACAACATTTAATTTCTTAAAAAAAAAAATTACATTTTAATTACTTAATTAATTTATTTTTTTAATTTTTACTTTAATATATATATATATATATATATATATATTTATATATATTAAAGTAAAAATTATATTATATTTATAAATATTTTTATAAATATTTATATATATAAATATATAAATATAAATATATATATATATATAAATATTTTTTTTTTTAAGTAAAAATTAAAGAACTTTAGAGGATATATCTTTTAGAAGAAAGTAAGCCAAGGTTAGGGTAGAGAGCCATTTATTTTCGAAGAAATTCCTTTTAATTAAATAAAATGAGTCAGTAGGACTTATAAAATAATTGTGTTAGTTAGAAATTATCGAAATTATTGTGGTGTGGCTTTTGTTATGCGTAATTAATTCTAAGAGCATTTATTGCAGGAATATATAATATATATATATAATTACAGGGTGTTTAAAAATAATAAAGAATTTAATCTAATAACAATTAAATAATATTTTAATAACTAATAGTAAGTAGTTTATAAATTGCATAAAATTTTGGGGCTGCATTTTTTATTGAATAAAAATTAAATCTATCTAAAATGAAGCTTTTGTAAATTGAGATATGTGTTCCTAAAAATTTTTGATTTATAAATAAATATTCTTATTATCCATTTAATGTAGGTAACAATTTCAATAAAAGGAAAATATTTAAAAAATATATGAAAGCATTTGCTTAAAGAAATGTTTGGAAACTAAAAGAAATTTTTTCCTTGCATTTTAAAATGCAATTTTTTTTTTTTTTTTTTTTTTTTTTTTTGTTAAATGCATAAAACTAGTGATATTTACACTTAAAATATTCACACATTCAATACTTTTTTTAAAATAAATAAATAAATAAATAAAATAAAGTAAATTTGATTGAACAGAAATTTTTGTCAATTTTTCTCTAATAAAATATTATTAGCAAAGAGAAAAAAATAATTAAAATTAGAAATTTTCTTAAGATTGTAGTAAGAAAAAACTAAGATAATGAAAAATTTTTTATAAGACAATAAGTGAAGAAATAAAGAAGTGCAGATTTTTAATATTTATTTATTTTTTAAAGTTAGTAAAATATTCCCCAAGTACCAATGCCTCTCAATAAGGAAAAATAAATCTCAAATAAAAACAATATTATATATGATGGATTATGGAAAAATAAATCAAAAACAAAATATTTCTTAAATGTATAATAATACACATAAAGAGACTTCTTGTTCAATTACGAATCGAAATTCTAAACTTTGTAAACGGGAAGAAACGATTAAACCAGCAATATTTTTACTTTAGAAACACAAATATATAACATAATTCTAAACGTAATCATTATTTACAAGTTGATAGCAATACATCTTGACTCTCAATATTCAATATCATTTTTGAAATACCATAGGAAGAGATAATTACATAAAAAGGATATCATTCGTGAAGAAACAGATTAAACAGTAAAATAAAAGTTGAAAACAATCAAATAGAAAATAGCTATTATTTTATTTCTTTTAATTAATTATCATTAAATTAAAACCCTTAAAATCACTGGCAAGAAGAAATAAAATATCTTTGCTAAAAGGAATACTAAAATTCCATCGAAATTTGGTGTTTAAAATGGAAACTGGAAAAACTATTATTTGGGAAACTAGAGCGAGTGGTATTTGTTTTCAATAATTTCCTAGAAAATTGTCACTTCAAGGGGCGTATGATTGGATTTTGAGACCCCACCCTTTTTCCACGTGCAGGGATATAATAGGAACATACCAATCCAAGCCCCGCCCAATGACGAACAAAGGAAAAGGAATAAAGCGAAAGACAGGATTTGTCGTGTTTCAATCATGAACGTAATAAGGGTCTCATCAATTACAGCATCATATATATATATATATTTTTTTTTTTTGATTGAAATCAACCTTGTTAAAATGAAATAAAGAATAGAATGAGGCGACATTTTTGAGAAAAATTCCAAGATCGATTCCTTGCAATCAATTATTCTATTTTGCTGAAAATGTAGCTGTTTCATTTCAGGTGTTGGAAGTACGGCTATTTTCCATTCATCGAATAATCTAATCGTAGCTATAATTCGAGGGAAGACTCTTGTCTCTAATTGGCTGCATAAAAAATAAAAACAAATAGTTTTCTATAATGGCTACCAATAATAGTTTTCGTTCTTTTTCATAGCGCCACCTAGGAAGGGAAATGACAAAAGTTGAAAATCTTATTTGATGTTAACTTGTGGTTTTTATAATTTTAACTTAACAGAGCATAATAAATTTTAATTTAAAACGGCTTTGAATGACGATAACAAATATGTTTAAGAAATTATGAACACATAAATTAACAATCAATTTAAATTTAGTTTTAAATTATAAATAATACCATATATTTCAAAATTAAAACATAACCATATTTTAGTTTTTTATATTATATTTAAATTTAACCAGTTTAATTCCCAAGAATTTTTAAAATGAATTTCGATAAAAATATTTAGTATTTTACGGTAAAAAAATAATAACCACAACTTATATTCTTAAAACAGGATATAGGATATGAAAAGAATAAATAAAATGAAATATTTTACATGCTATAAATAATTTTATATAGATTTTCGTAATATTTTTTCCAATAAAATCGGTATTAAAATTTTATTTTCTTCAATAAAACGACGAATATTTATTCGAGTCTTATCTCATATGGTCTACAAATACAACTTTTAAGAATCATATATATAAAAGCATATCAATAAATTCGAATTTTATAGAACTGTATATAACTGAAAATTCGTATTTTCCTGAATTTAATATGAATTCATTTAATTCGGTTTTTACTATTTTATATACTTTGAAGAGCATTAAATTATTTAGTTATTTAAACTTTTATTAGTAATTTATTGTCATTAAATTAATACAAAACTGTTAAATTTATGGTAATAATTCAACCTATTTAATTTCTGGTTCTTTTGATAGGTTTTTTATGTTATACTATACATATAAAACGTTTTATTTCCCTATTTGATGTATCTGGGTAAGAATCCTTGTTAAAAGATAAAATTATTGATCGGTTGGATTTTTTTAATATATGCCAAAAATAATTACTAGATATTTTTATCAGATATCATATTTGATAATATCAATAGCCTACTGCAATAAATTGATATCAGCAAAGTGAAGCCTCATTTGCCACGGGCAGTGATAGGTAGGGCGACCACATTCTCCCTCATTGGGTAGCTGGAAGTTCGTGGGTTTGAGAAGTCTAAAGTCTCTCCATTGGTGTGTGAGGATGTGGAGAGGAGGGTACCAACTCAGGTTCGACCTCCACCTGACTATGGTTCAAAATTACGATACGCATAGTGATGGGCGAGTATTTTAAACCATTTTAAGGTACCGTCTGGGAGTCGCTTGCACTCCTATGAATATATTATAATTGATGACAATATAAAAATATTAGGTTGGGAAAAAGAAATCCATTATTTTTACGTGAACTTTATGTAACTTCTTTTGGATTCACTTTGTAAAAAGGTTTAAAACAGCTTTCATGTAGATTTTTAGGTTTTGCGCGTTACGACTGCTGACATGCGGTCAACTTCGACCATTTTTGATATTTTATAAACATTTCCGACGATGCTGTATCCACATGCGAGGTGCATCTCTAACATCAAAAATACCCGAACGGAATCGACGAAACAAAAATTGTACGTAACTGGTTGTTACAGTCTTATATAGGACGATAAACACCTTTCACAATTTTAGCCACCCGGCTATCTTTTTCGCCGTTACAAGAGAAAAACGAAAATGTATCGAATTTTCTGTTTGTTGTCTTCCATTTTTAAAACCTTGTACTCGTAACTGAATGAATCAAACAAAAAACCGCAAGAGGAGATTTTAGTGTCAAATGTCACCTTTCCAACGAGCATAAATCTGAAATTGTTTGATAGGTACCTCACGAGATAGCGATCACTACAGACGTCTACCGAAAAAATAATGGATTACTTTTTCCCCAACCTAATATTTTATGTTAGGTTGGGGAAAAAGTTATGTTAGCAAAAAAGTTATGTTAGCAAACTATTTTTTAATAAATTAATTCCAAAATTTGTTTTTATGGGGAAACTATAATTAGTATAAATAACATTAGTATAATCAACAGATAAATAGACTGATGCATTATTATTGACATTCTGTCTTCTTGTAGCACAAATCTGTTGTATGGACTTTCTTTATAAAATCCACTGGGCATTGGAAGGTGTTTTAGATGCTGGATGTGTGTAGTGGGAGTTAGATTTAGATGTACAGTAATTGTGAGGGAGAAAAAAATTGAAAAAATCTCAAATATCGATCTTAGCTGATGTGCCTGCAAGAAATAATAGTAATATTCAGTGCCAGAGCTCATTATATGTGAGTTTAGGAACGGAAAGTCCCATGTTCAATTCCAGCAACCATTGAATGACTAAAAATTAATGTTGTGTTTTTTCTTTCTAAATATCTATTTGTAAAGGGGGGGTGCTTGGAGCTTAACTGTTGGGATAAATGAATATAGCCTATTATTTGTGAAGTTAAATTTCCATAAGCTAAAAGTGGTGTGTGCTATGAAAACACTTTACAAGAAATTTCAATTCAGAGCGCGATGTTACCCCACACAGTTACAGTTATATTTCTTTTAACTCCGCAACTGCAGTCTTCAAAATTACAAAGTGATTATTTACCACTATTAGTTCGCACAGAATGGCAACGCTGCTTAAATCATTCGACCTGCAAAAAAGACGCGAGCCCAGTCAGCTTTTTCCAAGAAAACGCGAGCTCAAGGAGTGTCAGAAGTGACCTAAAAAAAGTCCTCGTGATTTGCCACACTTGGGTGACCCGTTAAAATGAAACATTGGGGACAAGCATCCCGAGGATAATGGAGGACCGAGAAAAAGAGAATTAATAAGTAAACAACGGACCGCGAGTAGAACGAAGGATAAGTTGCAGAGAAAACGATTCCTTTTAATAAATACATCCTGCACGAAGATTTGCATGCGTAATCAGGAAATATCAGCTGTCGCCTCACTCAAACCCAGCTGCGGCATTTCACTTTTATCCATTGATTTAGTCATCAAATATCTAGGAAGTTAAGAGCTGTCGAAATGGAATTAAACAAAAATTTTAATAATAAAACGAAGTATATATGAATTTAAAGCTAGCATACATTTAATTGAATTGGATTTTGATGACTCGAATTTCGTAGCACATACCCAAAATAATCCATCAGATAGTTTTTGATGTTGGATGGGGATGTTTGTAGCATCGAACTGATGACCCTCGATTGCGTAAAACTAAAAATCATCACGCCAATGCTAATAATTTTAGAAAAATTTCATTAAAATTACATTTATCAGATTATTTATAAATGGAGTATCGCTGGAGTGGTTAAGGAAAGGAAGATGCCAGCTCAGGTATCGACTATGTCAAAACTACTATGAGTTTATAATGATGAAACTTAATCCGTTAACCAATTAGTACTGTTCACATTATATATACATAGAACTGCACTCATCAAAAATTTCTAGACAAGTGTTAATACATATTTATTATCGATAAGTTATTGAAATTATTAATTTATTTTCGTTTTGAATACTTATGCGAGTCAAATTATTAAGCAAATGATTTGTTGTTCAAAAAGTTTTTTGAATTACTAGTGAAGGGAAAAAAAGAAAATGTATCTTATGCAATTTATATTTTAATGAGATTTACATTTAATTTAGATTTTTTAATACAAATGTATCACTTTGCTATTACTAACAATAAGTTATGCAATATTATTACAGTGTGTATACATAAAATGTCCAATACACACAATTATATACCAATGTAAACAGCTAAAATATTTGCTGTATTTTCTAAATTTTGGAATATCTTATATTAATTGTTATTAAGAAGAAAACTCCATGTACACGCGAAGAGTAACAACAAGGACACTTTAATTATTTACATTCACTTTAAACGAAAGCTTTAAATTAATAACATAAATTAACAATACATTTAGTGGATTGTATTTGACTGTAAAATTTTATTGACCACGTGGAAGAAAATTAAGACCGTTAAAACAACATTATTAATAATTATAGGGTTCCTACAAAGTTTTAATAAATAAATAAAAAAAATACTTTAAGAAAGATTACTATTTTTTGATTTGGCTTTATTTTCGTTTCCATGGTGATTATCATTATTTTTTTTAATGGTTGCCAGTTTAATTGGTCTATCATAAGCTAAAATGCGCAAACTATAATGGATATAAAAATGTTCAGATAGCAAAGACAGATCAATGATGTATTATTTTTATTGCAAAAACATTAAATCAATAGAATATCCATGTATAATTTTCAAAATGATTTATAATTCATATTATTGAGAACGCAAATGAAATGAAGTGAAATAAAAGACAATAAACTGGATTTAATTCAAACGTTCCATTCTTTGGAACAAAAAAAAAAAAAAATTCCAATTACAATGAGGTATTCAATTTTGAAAGCTAACACACCCTGATATTATTTGTTAGTATACACAGTTTATTGCTTTCAGATTGTTCTGTTTACCTAGACAATCAAAAACATAATGATTCCGAAATGTGAACAAACCTATCACAGACTTCCAATCTAGTTAATCACACATTTCCTAGTAGCTTACACCTCTATTATTGTTTTTAGTGAAATCAATTATTTTCTAAGTCGGTTGGTGTTTTCACACTTTCCTCTATATTCCACTAAAAGGTCTTCATTACATTTTCAGTTTTCACTTGTAAATAAGTGAACTCACCATCACCCATGTGAGCGTGATGTCAAAACATAAGGAAGTGTTTACCAAGCAATGTCACATGATTCAAATGAGTCACTTCACCTGGTTTCTAAACTTTTCATTAAAAGTTCGAATTATGAAGCATCAGTCCCTTGAAAGTGATTTTCGAAGCATTGATTCGCGAAGTCTAATTAATTCCAGCCTTCATAATTCGTCGAAAAATAAAGGACGGCGGAAGGGAATAAGTAAAGTCGAATGTAGAAAATTAGCTATTTTTCCCTCCGCGTGGTGGCAACGGTCCGGAAAATTGAGGACTCGGAGGCCATAACTCATTCTCTAGTTTTTTTCCATCAGATTTAATTTTCATATTTTATTCGCAAGCGGTTAGTAGCTGAGGTTGAGGTCTTGGTCTTGAGTCATTTTTCAAGCTTCAACAAACAACCGAACGCAGCATGATATCACAACATGCTTTCACTTCGGAAGCCCCGTAGCAAACTCCGCGAGAAAAGTAAACATTATTTTGAAAGGAACGCTTCAGAAGGCTATCGAAAAATAAATTTTGCACTTCTAAAAAAAATAAATAATTGTTATTTTTACGGATTTAAAATAATAAAAATATTGGGAAAAATAAAAAACTTAAATAAATTAAGCTCAAAATCTTTAAATGAAAACGATATTTAAAAGACAATTACAAAAACAAAAAATGAATTTAAAATTCTTTTTTTTTCCTTTTAAGAAGTAGAACAACTAGTAAAAATAAAAGTATTCCCCACATATCAATAAAATATATAGAAGGAAATGTATATATTTTTTACCTCGATAAAACATAATAATAATAAAACTTATTCTTTTAACTTCTCAATAGATAGATTGAAACAAATCCATGAACTATAATTACACCTTTTAGGCATCATGACATCCCATCGGGTCGCTTGCTACACGTTTTCTTGACTGTTTGACCTGACATTAATTGGGTTTCAATCGTCAAATTGAAACCGCAAATAGCCCATCTTTCAATTAATAATGTATATTAAAATGACCTTTTATCATAAATAACCCATGAAAAATTGAATAAGTTTCTTTTATTTGAGAGACTATAGAAAATTTTTTCCGATCGCCATTTCATTAAATAAACATGATTCAAAATATTGTAGATATTTTTATTATTTAAGTTTTATTTGAAAAGCATAAAATATGTATGTTTATGATAAAATTAAGCAAAGCAATCCTCTCTTTCTTTAAATTTATGAAATATAGATAATTAATTTATTTATAATATTAAATATATGTACGTGGAAAGAAAATATATTAGGTTGGGGGAAAAGTTATCCATTATTTTTTCGGTAGACGTTTGTAGTGATCGCTATCTCGTGAGGTATCTATCAAACAATTTCAAATTTATGCTCATTGGAAAGGTGACATTTGACACTAAAATATTCTCTTGCGGTTTTTTGTTTGATTCATTCAGTTACGAGTACAAGGTTTTAAAAACAGAAGACAACAAACAGAAAATTCGATACATTTTAGTTTTTCTCTTGTAACGGCGAAAAAGATTGCCGGGTGGCTAAAATTGTGAAAGGTGTTTATCGTCCTATATATGACTGTAACAACCAGTTACGCACAATTTTGGTTTCGTCGATTCCGTTTGGGTATTTGGATGCTAAAGATGCACCTCGCATGGATACAACATCGCCGAGAATGTCTATAAAATACCAAAAATTATCAAACTTGACAGCATGTCAGCAGTCGTAGCTTCGCACAAGACCTAAAAATCTACATGAAAACTGTTTTAAACCTTTTTACATAGCGAATCTGAAAGAAGTTACAAAAAGTTCACGTAAAAATAATGAATTTCTTTTTCCCCAATCTAATATAATCATGCTTAAATTTATATTTCGTTGTTTTATAATTTTATTCATTATTTTTCTTCCTTTCTCGTTATCAGCAATAACTTTATTCTATATATTTTTATAAATATTTATTTGTATATATAAAATATATTTGATATATTTCAACAAATTAATTGGAACTGAACAACAATACACAATTTAAAATGTTTTTAATTCTAAGGGTGGTTGCAAAGGAAAATCCATAGATTACTACATACCAATTAAATTAAAAAAAAAAATTCAAAGAAGTTTTTACCCTTAATTTTTTTATTATTAATAATTTTTTTTTTATTTGAAACACATTTCGATGTCACTCGAAAAATTCTAGCTATCAGTCATGATTATTTTGTCTTTTTAATAAATCGAATATGATGATGTTTGATACAGAGAAGATTTTTAAGCTTGTGAAAATAACTTAGGAATAAAATTTTAGAACAGTAAGAGCATTTTCTCCAGGGAGTACTTAGACTTATATTTCATTTTTATATATAATTTTATTTTTAATTTTCATAAATTTGTACGGAAAAACAATATATGATTTAAATTTACCACTTTTTATAAAAAAATTTATACATGAAATATTTCGCCAGCTAAAAATAAATTTTTACTGAATTATTTTGTTTCATTTTATTTTTATCTGCAAAAAATATTAAATTTGCGTAAACATTTCCTAATATTTTTTTAACAGACATATTTAGAAATCCCCGCCAGATGGGAAATTCTACCCATCATTATATAAGCTGTTGGCACCAGTTAAGCAGTCTCTACTTTAAAAAATATGTATTCAAAATATATGCATTCCTAAAAAATATTACTTTCAAATAAATTTAGATGATTTTCAATGTGAAATATATAGCAATCAGAGTTGATTTTTTAAATTTTGTTTATACGTTTTTCCTTTGCAAATTGAATAAACCATGATAAATTGAATAATACAGAAAATCTTGATTTCGTAAATAAAAGAATATGAATAATTTATATATTGTTAAAAATAGTATATAGATTCTTCTTTTATTTAATCTTAAAGTGTTCAACATCCGAAATATATACAGTGAGTACAGTACTGATTGAAATCTGTGTTATCTTATTTTTACATTTATACAACAAAACTCAAAATTTTGCCACAAAAAATATTGTAAATGCGTTGTCCAGTAGAACTCTTAAGGAATTATTCAAAATATGTCTTATAAATGAAACAAGTAAACTGTCATTAAAAAGTTAACTGAAATGAAATGAAAAAAAATGAAAGGAAATATGTTCGTGCTTTCATCATGGTACCAAAAAAAAACGGAATCAAATTTCAATAACGATTTTTATTACGGTTGTTTGCCGTTTGGTAAAACTTTAATTGTTTTCCGTTTTAAAATATTTCTCTCTCGATTCGTTTTCCGATTAAGATATTTAAAACTGAAAATTTTCCTTAGTTATTTCTAAAATCTATTTATTTTTTATTCGGTAGTTGTTTCTCACACGAGAATAAATTCCAGAATATCATTGCGATATATTTACTGATTATTGTGATATAAATTGTCTGGTTTACACATTGAGCGTCCTGTTCTGATTCCGAAAAATTCTGTTTGAAATCTTATTCAATTTTTCTTTTAAAATGTCATTTTCAATAATAGTAACTTACATAACTACGTTACTTTTAAATGTATTTTAGATAAAATGTAAAATTTGTGATAATCGAAAGTTGTTTTTCAAAATGACGATCACTTAGCTTTTTCTGATTTCAATTCCAGAGAGCAACCATGTACGGATATTTAACAGAATTATTTAAGTTTATGTGACGATTGAGGGATAATTATACTAGAAATATAGTAAACTGTACATCATTTGCACAATTTGCCAACAATACAGTATTGTGATGCTCGACGAATATAATGTGAATCATTATAACTTTCCTGCTGTTAGCATCTCTACAGGAGAATGATTATGGGTTTGCCGCTTTGAAAAAGCTGAAAGGAGCAACTGCTGCTTTTAAGAGCACCATCCTGCAAGAATACATACAATATGATCCCGCATCGACCTCGGGCCTTAGCGTGCGGGTTCGCCCACCACCTGCCAGGCTCGGGCATCAAAAGAAGGAAGTGAAAAGAAAAAAAACAAAAAGAAAAAAAAAACAGATTGTAACTCGCCTCGTAGTTTGGGTATGGAACTGGAAAGGCGAGAAAGCTTCCGATAGAAGACATTCCAAGGTTATGCATCAAAAATGAAGTCAATTTTAAAGACCGAGGACTGGTTTTTCTGCGGCGTGATGCTCCCAACCACTAAACAGCAAGCCTGAATCACCTCTAATAACTCCAAGTTAATTGCAGTCCCAAACACCAGGGTAGAGCAGCTTGCAAGAAACAGGTGTCATCAGAATTTTAACTCTGAAAACGTAAGAAGAGGGAGAATTTCCTGATTAGTGTGTTTATTATGTTCATTCGAATATATTGAATTATTATAAATATTATTATACATAAGTAGGTTCCTAAATCGTCTTCTGCAGACAATCACAAGAATTATTATTATGCGATTGGCATCAGTCTGAACATTGCATTTTTTATTTAGATCTGAAACTACAGAAACTATTTTGGATATAGTAAAATATTGAATTAACACACACATTATTAAAATTCATGAAATTTAAAATTATAAATTAGTGATTCATTTATATTAGGTTGGGGAAAAAGTTATCCATTATTTTTTCGGTAGACGTCTGTAGTGATCGATATCTCGTGAGGTATCTATCAAACAATTTCAAATTTATGCTCGTTGGAAAGGTGACATTTGACACTAAAATATTCTTTTGCGGTTTTTTGTTTGATTAATTCAGTTACGAGTACAAGGTTTTAAAAATGGAAGACAACAAACAGAAAATTCGATACATTTTCGTTTTTCCCTTGTAACGACGAAAAAGATAGCCGGGTGCCTAAAATTGTGAAAGGTGTTTATCGTCCTATATATGACTGTAACAACCAGTTACGTACAATTTTTGCTTCGTCGATTCCGTTCGGGTATTTTTCATGTTAGAGATCCACCTCCATGTGGATACAGCATCGTCGAAAATGTCTATAAAATATCAAAAATGATTGAAGTTAACCGCATGTCAGCAGTTGTAACGCCCAAGACCTAAAAATCTACATGAAAGCTGTTTTAAACCTTTTTACAAAGTGAATCCAAAAGAAGTTACATAAAGTTCACGTAAAAATAATGGATTTCTTTTTCCCCAACCTAATATTATTATATATAAGTCTGCTGCAGACAATCACATGAATTATTATTATGCGATTGGCATCAGTCTAAACATTGCATTGTTTATTTAGATCTGGAACTACAGAAACTATTTTGGATATAATAAAATATTGAATAAACACATACATTATTAAAATTCATGAAATTTAAAATTATAAATTAGTGATTCATTTATACTAATTTTAAAAGTACTAATAAAAACCGAATAAAAAAATCCACATACGAAAATTAAAACAAAATAATTTACTAGAGCATAGATACTTAATTAATAATTTAATTAACTGTCCATATGCTCTATTAATCTTTTAGATTTTTATTGTGTATTAAATATGGATTAAAAAAATTGAGGCAATGTAAGGAGAAATTTAAAGGGTTTAGTTTATCTAATTTAGTAGAAATGGTTCTGGATAATGAAAAACGGTTTTTAAAATGCATCTAGTAGAAGTTTCCAGTAAAAGAAAAGTGAGAATGTTTAACTATAAGCTTTCAGTCACACAAGAGATTTGTTTTCCTTTAGTAAACACGAGGAACCTGATATGAGTTTCTCAACAAAAAACGTTGGCTTATTATTTTATGCTCAATTTTCCATCCAAAAAAATATGCAAACAACTACATTTGGGAAAGTATTTAGTTACATTCCTTATTTTAAAGTTTATAACGAACAATATATTTTTGTTGCGTGAATGATACGCTGTTCAACATAACCTACTTTTCTACACCTGGATTTTTTTTTATCGATTGAATTTACTGAAGTTTATTTCCTAGAAATTGTATTTAATATTGTTGTAATGGTTACACACTGAATGCATGATGAAATATAATTTATTTGAATTTAATATTGATGTCAACTCCAATGCCTTAACCGCTTCCCTTACAAATTTTTTTAAAAAAAATTGCAAAAAATCATCACATTTTTTTATTTTATTACTAAATACAAGAAAACGAAACAAAACAAAATATGTAGTTTTTAAGTTCAATTTTTAATTTTTTACAGTTATAAAAGCATATATATAGTTTTAATATTAGTTTACAATCCCGAGTTATCTCGGGCAAAAAAGTTAAATATTAGTCTTTGTATGATAGTTTTTGAAACAAGGGAAACACAAAGTGATACCTGACATTCCGTACGCTGGTATCTGGTCTCATTTCG
Organism: Latrodectus geometricus; assembly: GCA_026290005.1. NCBI lineage: Eukaryota > Metazoa > Arthropoda > Arachnida > Araneae > Theridiidae > Latrodectus > Latrodectus geometricus. Next base: position 241,141 of record JAPDSC010017794.1, read on the forward strand.
TACGGCATCACCACCATTATTTTACTTTTTTTCAACACAACTATCCTCCTTTGTACATTACTAATCCACAAGCCGTCGTATACTATACTATAGAGAAACATGTGGCCAATCCCGGAAAAGAACCGCGAAATTAAAGAAAAGGCAAATTGCATGTTAAAACAGAATATTTCCTTTCATTTCCTCCAGGCCGAGTAAAAACGTGATAAAATAAATCGTACTGATAAATTTTGCTTCACCCGAGTTTTCTCGGGATATTAATTAACTGCAATATATACGAACCCGAGATAACTCGGGATAATAAGGCATCGGTTAAGTGTTGAGATTATAATGTTTACAGATTAAATGTAACTACGCGCGCGTGCGATTAGTAAATAAAATTTAGGATTGATATAATTTTTTAATCTTTTTTTTAAATAAATGTATTATTCTAAAATGGTCTTTTAAAGAATTTAAACTTTTTTTTTAAATAATGGATGAAAGAAATAATTTTATTAACTCTAAAATTATATAATAAAATCTTCTGTCTTATTAAGATCTGAAATCAACAGAACATTTAATTAATATCATCCTAACTAGCACTGTTGTTATTCTAATAAAAATCAATAGTTATATCAATAATTTGAATTAATTTAGCCTCTTATTGATAAAAAGTTTATTTAATCTTTTATAATCGCATTAAAGTAACATTTTAATAATTACATCAAAGGTTATACCATACTGATTATGGTAGCATAAGTTTTATTTTCGTTTTCTTATTGATGATGAATCCATAGAACAAGCTTAATGAACAGCATACCTTGCAGAAATGAACGAAATATAATAATGAATACACTTTTTGGGGGTATAAAGCATCATTAAAATCTCGTTAAACTGAAGCACTTCGTATTAACAAGAGGTTGCCATTTTTTTTTCTATTTGTATTACTGTATGTTCAACATCATTAACTGAAAAATAATGAAGGGGAGAACTACGATGGACAATTTATTTATTAGAATATTTTTTCCCACCATTTCCAGATCGAAATCGCAGAACAGAAAATGTTCTAGCTTGGCAAACCGAAAAAGTGCCATCCTATTTTTTTTATTTAAATGATATTAGAATCGATAAAGTGGCATTCGAGAAAAGCTGCAAACGATTATTGCATTTCCATTCGAACGACCTCATAGAATTAACGGTCGGGATGTGACGTCACTTCTGTTCGCTTTGATAGGAAGTCACGTAACTTAGCAGATGGCAATAACAACCCGTTTTCTCTGGTATTCCAGCTGAAAAGAACAATAATTCTGAATCTATAGTCATAAAGAACATCCTCTAGGTACGCTGTTAAAACGATATTAAAAATCTAGGAAAACACAATCGACATATTAGCTGCTTTTAGTCTATTGATGTTAGCGATTTTGGAAATAGTACATAAAATGTATATTTTACAACACCAGGTATTTAATTTAGAAATTTTTAGATTCCAGACAAGATACATCTAAAAGTCACACAAGAGTTCAAGAATTAAAAGTCTATATATATGATAATTAAATAACTTATTATTTAAAATGAAAACTTATTTAGACTTTGGTTTACTACAATTTATACTCTAAAGGCTTAGAATTTATAGACCAATAGAAGATAAGTTTTCTAATTGAATTTGTTAATATAATAGAACAATACAACTTTTTCTTTAACGTAAAGAAGTCAAAATTCGTTTTCGCCAAAATTTGTAGAAATATGTCAAAAATCGATACGTATAATTTTACCTAAATTGAATACAAATCTAGAAATAAATAATTCAAATTAAATCTACCTTACATATTCTTAAACAGTATAAAATATTTTGTTAATTTTTTTGCAGTTTATTTATGAAAATTAAAAATTAATTTTAGATTTTAAGTGGCATAGAAAAGAAATGTACACTTCAGATTGTTTTAAGCATTAATTTATAAAATTATAGATATTTTCAAGTACCATTTTTGGAGAAAATAAAAAAAATTACTGTTTGTATTTACATATTTCAAATTTAAGATCTTTCTAAGCAAGAGTTTATTTTTAATATTATTTTTTTAAAAGAAAACGGAATATGTATTTTTATTAATGTATCCAAAACTAACAGCTAACTGTTAAAATGTCTGAAATTTGTATAGATTATATTATTTTTATTAATTATACTGAATTTATTTAAAAATTTTGTTAGCATTCTTATTGAACTATTTACACAATTAAAATAATATATATTGATCCGTTAATTCATGTAGGAAAAAAAAAAAACAATTTTTGTATTTTCAGTGAAGTTGAATGATGAATTTATAAAAATCTTTCTCGTGCCAATGAAATATTCCTACTTGCCAGTTTGGGCACGGATGCTGACATTATATTAAACATACATAATTTTCCAGGATTTCTTAAACTTCATTGCAAAAAATATACGTACATTAAAAATATTTCTAATACGGATAAGAGATGGTTATAAATAAAAATATAAAAAGTACATTTGTGAAGACTTTCAATAGGTTTTATTTATGATGGTATTTATTGCAAAAATAATATCTCTTATTCCTTACAAAAAATTCAATCTCAACTATTTATATACTTTTTATATTAACACTGAACCTACTTAAAGAATTAATATCATTCCTCGTCAAAATTAAATATAATTTTGGGTGGGTTAGAATGAAATTTTATTATTTATTATTAAATGAATAATAAAATTTCACTATAATTAATTATTTATTACAGAAGTATATTTATACTTTAATTCTTACAATAATGGAAGAATATTTTATCAAATAAACAAACGAATGTACACATATCAATGAATGAATAAATTTTAGAATTTTTTCAATTGAAATAAACGAGCTAAAAACATTTTATAAGTTAAAACACATGTGGTTCTTATTTTTTATTTTAATATAATTGGATATATTTTGAAAGAAGGGGGGGGGGGAATTTAAGTAAACATAGCATATAAATTTAAACCAATATGAATTTTGCTAAACTTTAATTAAATAATTCAAAATTATTTTAAAATACACATAATATTTAAGTAGTCAAATCTAAATACTTTGTTTTGAACTGTGTTTTATATTTATAATTGTGGAGTTTAATTTGTGAAAATTCTTAATGTGCAACATTTTTATGTTTGTAGATTTTATATATTAAATTTTTGTATAACCTATATAAATGTTTTGAGTAAACTAGTATTTTTTCTTTCTAGATTTTTAAAAATGTGTATTTGAAGATCTATCGAGAAGAAGCAGATGTATTTTTATTTTTCAATTTACTTAATATAGCTAAATTTAATAAAAATAAAAAATATATATTTATCGTTACATATTTATATATAGAATATTTATCGCATAAAATAAAAAAAATAAATAAAAATATTGGCAATGAATTTCAAATCAGTTTCAAATAATTTAAAAAATAGGGGAATGCTTCTTTTTAACTTATGTAACTATAAAACCAATTTTTAATAAATAAAATAATTGATTAAAATTAAGAATAGTTTCTTTCTTCAATACTGACTCTCAAATTTTACTGTATAAATAACGAAATTATCTAAATAATTTTCATTTATTTTCTGTCACTAATTTAGTAATATTTCAGTAATTATTAGAAAGAAGTGTATAAATTTAAGACACAATTAAATTTCTGCAGAGGTTGCCACATTGAAATACTAGAAAATACGCTTGAGGAATTTATTCGGCTTCTTTACAGGACAGATTTAGCTTCAAGCGATGACCTTGAACAGTTAATTCGAGCCTCGCAGGAAAAATTCAGTGGTAGTATTTATGGAACACCAAACACATCCTAACAGTTTGAAAGCATAAAAAATTATATATAATAAGAGAGATGTACAGAATTACCCAGAAAATAAACAAAATGAATCATTCAAATAATTATTTAGTTCAGTAGATTAGTAATTTGGTTCTCATTAGGTAAATGAATTACTTAATTTTACACTGATATAAACATAGCAACATTTTTAATATTTTTAAAACTAACCAATTTCTCTAATCTATACTAATAATTGGGGCGTAATAGATAAAATAAGTTACAGTTCTAGTTATCGATTCAGTAGTTTATGAAACAAAATATAACATAACAGAACCATTCAATCATACACATAGTGACGCAAAATGTTAAAACAGATGTTATGCATGGATAAAGTAAATAAAAAAAAAAATAGAAAGGTGATCATTAAGCCTAATGCTGAACTCATAATTTCAATTCAAAAAGGGACGATACACAAATTGCAATATATGTCTTTTTCCCCTTAAAATTACAGTTGTTTATTACATATTATTCATTTTAATTCAATAAATACATATATTTTAAGCAGTACAGAATAAATTCTTCAAAGTAACTTTATATGTAATGATAATTGAGATATAATATCCAATCTCATAAGCATGGTTCAAATAATTTAGCTACATTTCAATGGTTACAGTTAAGAACAAGATGCTTGCTTAAAAAGAGCATGTGTAACGTTTAAATACGAAATTCGTTATAAAGAAAATTAGTCTTTATACTAGACGAATTATTTTGTTTTGAAATTATAATTTTATAAACATTTCAGAACAAAAACGAAAAAAAATATTCATTGAATATTTTTAATAAAGACTTAAATATTTTTAGAAGATATTTTTAAATATTAAAAAAACTTAAATATTATAAATATTTAAAAAACGTATTTTAATAATAAATACTTTTTGTATAATCGTTTCTTTTTATTGTCATCGATACAAAATAATGCTTATTATGTACATAAAAAAATAAGTAATGAAATATACTAAATTTGATTATTTTTCTCGAGGGAAAAAATGCTTTTGATATATTTATGGATCTGATTATGCAAATCAATTTTTTTCGATTCATGCTAACAATTTAATTAAAAGATATTTAAAAAAAAATTATATTAAATGAAACAATGCTCAGATTTTAGGTAAAAAGTGACGTCAAAAAGGAATAATCATAATAAAATACAACCAAAGCCTACTTTTTTAGTCTAAATTGGACAGATATTATTATTTAGGAAAGAAAACGAAAATTCTGAAGAAAAAAGTATCTATGAACATATACATTGCACTGATAGAAATGTCAATACGTCCTTTCAACCTATACACACGACAACTGATTCACAATATATACAGAAGTACGCAGAGTAAGGTTAAAGTTATCGTTAAGAAAATGTTGACATTAAGAGAATTCCTATCTTAGTTTATCATGGTGTAAGTTCTGTGTAGAATAAACTTTAATTTAAAAGAGTCTTAAAAGAGTCATAACTGAGAGAGACGCATAAAAGTGGCTTCCTATGAGAATTCAACATATCTGGGCAATTTAAGACTATAACCCAGTGAATGGTGTGCTGAGATATATGTACAAATAGCAACGAAGTGCCTTACATTACAGATCTATGGGCAACACACGGGAAGGTACATTCACCTTTTTACGACTGTGCGATAATGCTTTTTCTACAGAACCATTCGACCGAATTTTAGAAGGAGGGAGATTTTGAAAGGGTCTTTCACAAAACACGATCCTATAAAATGTCCGTCCTGCAAGGATTGCTCTAGTACCCATTATCCAGGACATCTGCCGCCTTTGTTGGGATGGCAGCTCCCGTCTAAAATGGAGCACAAGGGAGGTTAGGCTGCATAAAAAGTGGTGGGTTGTCGAGGTCGTGGCATTGAATTTATCTAAATAGGTTGAACAGGCATGAGAAAACCTTAATCCAGTCCTTGGTGGATTCTATACAGAACATGTTTACTAATCTTAATATTCTAAAAACGATTTTAAAACTTCGCAATTACTTCAACACTATCAAAAAATTTTCAGTATCAAAAATATTAGTTTGGGGAAAAAGTAATCCATTATTTTTTCGGTAGACGTCTGTAGTGATCGATATCTCGTGAGGTATCTATCATACAATTTCAAATTTATGCTCGTTGGAAAGGTGACATTTGACACTAAAATATCCTCTTGCGGTTTTTTGTTTGATTAATTTAGTTACAAGTATAAGATTTTAAAAATGGAAGACAGCAAACAGAAAATTCGATACATTTTCGTTTTTCTCTTGTAACGGCGAAAAAGATAGCCGGGTGACTAAAATTGTGAAAGGTGTTTATCTTCCTATATAAGACTGTAACAACCAGTTACGTACAATTTTTGTTTCGTCGATTCCGTACGGATATTTTTGATGTTAGAGATGCACCTCGCATGTGGATACAGCATCGTCGAAAATGTCTATAAAATATCAAAAATGATCGAAGTTAACCGCATGTCAGCAGTCGTAACGTGCAAGACCTAAAAATCTACATGAAAGCTGTTTTAAACCTTTTTACAAAGTGAATCCAAAAGAAGTTATATAAAGTTCACGTAAAAATAATGGATTTCTTTTTCCCCAACCTAATATATCAGCAGACTATAAGGAAATATGGTGGCACAGAAAGTTTATGCAAGAGAATTTATAGTTAATAAATATATTCATATATAAAAAGATTTGGTAACTAATTGTGTTTAATAAATTTCGTCCTTCAATTAGACAACTATATGTAAATATCTATATAAATTGCCCTTCTGAAATTATTTAATATGAATTTTAATACGAGTTAAGCTAAAATAATTATTATTTTACTTTTAATTCAAAAATACAAACTTTATATAAAAACAAGAAAACCTTAAAATAAAGTAAAAAGAAATATTAAATTTTAAAATAAAATAAATCTTTTTGTGCAGACATTTTCTTAGAAAACTGGTTTCAAAAAATCAAATTGTTATACTTTGAAATAGTAATAGCATGGATTTTTATAATAGTTTCCCCCTCTTTAATTTCTATTTAGTTTAAAAATGCATTTTTTTTAAACAAAGTTTAATATTTATTTCAATATAAAATAAATATTATTTTTACATTATGTAGAAACAAATTGTGAAACTACTGCAAATTTCATAAGCATGTTTAATCGCAAATTTACGAATGAAATTTAATGCATCATATTTTACAACAGTGGAGTACATTATTAGTGGAGAGTGGAGTACCATATTTTACAATATACATAATATGCACTGCATAGAGAGGAGGGGGGGGGGGGGAGAGAGAGATAATAATTCAATTTGAGTAATGGATTGGCATCAACTCTATATTTTACTCGCTATAAATAAAAAATAATATATTAATATAATTTTACTAAAAAGAGAAAAAGCAACCAAAATATAACACGCAATTCATCAAATTTGTAAATCAATTCGTATTTCTTATTTGTAAATCAATTCGTAAAGCTTGAAATTATCTAAAGTAGAATTTATTAATTGGAGATCAAAATAAGTACTTCATTAATTTCATCAAGGAAAATTAAAAAAAAAATACTTTGCACAATATATGCAAAGTTAATATAGACTTTTGTGTGATAGACCAAAATGTGAAAAGAATAAACAGTAATTATTTTATATAGACAATTTTCGTTTTGAAAAGACACAATTATTTTGAAAATATAAACTGACAACTCAGTCAAATTCATTCAAATAAATCAAAAATCACGTAAAATTAAATTTAAAATAGAATTAAACTGAATTTTATTACATATGCATGTAAATATAGTAGAGAAAACTTCAAGAATACATTAAAAATTACAGACTGAAATATGTAAATATGGTTACAAGATATTTATTTGACTTTCCTACTCCCAAAATTATTTTTATTTTATCCTAAATTATTATCATATTTATTTCGATGATTTTTGAAAATTCATGCTCATCGATTGGACAAATCATTACAGAAACCTAGACAAACACTGTGACGTAACACAGTAAACAAACATATCATGATTATGTTCAACAGCTGATCAAACCCCAAATCAAATAAAAAGATCAATTTTCAAGCCAAAAACTGTTTGAAAGGAAAAATTTAAAAATGAACCCATAGAACAAAATTTTGTGTTAAAAGGCTTATTTAACTGTAGATTTGGAAATTTCAAACACACGAGAATAAAAATCACTAGAATATGTTTTTCTGATCTATTACAAAATTCTTAATTGAGATTTTGTTTTTTTCGGTATTTAAATATGCATTTATAACTCAATGCATATTTAAATAAAAAAAAAAAAAAAAAAAAAAAAAATCTGGAATATAAAAAATTTAATATAATTTTTTTTAATCGAAAACTTAAATATCACTTAGTTAGAACGTGGTTAGTAAGTTAAAACGTAATTCAGTTTTCTTGTAAAAAAAAAAAAAAAAAAAAAAAAAACATCTCTTTTCAACACTAATATAAAAATTTTATCTATAAAATATATTCACTTATTTCTAAAAATTACAATGATAAAGATACCTTTATTAAAAAATAAAGCTCATCTAGAAAATATTTTTTATATTTGAAGGTTCAGAATTCTAAAATAAATAGCAATATTCTCATGCAATTTATACTCTCAACAGTCCCCCCCCCCCGCAAAAAGATATTTTTATTTTAAAAATGGAAGAACTAACTTCAATAGAATTTTAAATACATCTGTAAGACGAAAGGAAAACATACTACAAATACATCCAAAATTGATATTATATCAAATATATTGTAAGTTCTCACTTCTACCACGTAAAAATAACCATTTTAAACATCTTCAAAAATTGAAAATTTATTTCGTGTGTTAAAACCAAGTTTAATGTGAGATTTAATTTCAGGTAATTTCTTAGAGGCGTAACATGGCACTTAAATTACACATTCTGGTAAAATTCAATTTTCTCTGGTGCTGCGAAATGACGTCATCGCATTTCGCCCACAACAAAGACGCCTACGTCATCCATTCGTTGCGTGGGTAGTGAAGCAGGCGAAAACTTATCACAATAAGTAACTAAGCAGATGTGATGAAAAAAATATAGAAAGAAAATTAAATACAAATTTTGTTTGCGAATAAATTTTGGATTCTTTATCCGAACAAAACACTTGAATAAATAAAAATAAAAGTAATATGTTATCTATGAATAAAAGAATTACTCTACAAAAAGATTAAAACTTTAAAAGATTGAAATAAATGATCATAAATAATATATGAAATTATATTCATGATTTAATTAAGATTACAAATGGATTAAAATATACTTCTGAGAATTTCCATTTAATTTCAAATCATAACAAGTTAAATCTAAAATCAAAAGTATCTTTATTTTTCGATTTAACACACACACCGATATAATTATTTATAGTGAATGTATACACATAATTATTATTTGGTTTAAATCTTCATTTTTTTTTTCCACAAATGATTTTCGAAAATTGTGTGTTTGTCAAAAAAAATACAATAGTAATTTTTGAAAAATAATACATTTAATGAAATAAAGAAATGAAAATTCAAATAAAAAGTAAGCATTCGTTTGTTGAAGCTTTCGATTTTTGTTTTTATTGGTGCAAAAACATTCGACTTTCCGCAAAGTATTTATATTACCAAATATCTAAATAATCAATGAAAACAAAGAGTCAGTTTCGATAATTTTCGAAAAGTACGAGCATTTATGACTGAAAGTTTTATGTGTATTTATATAATAATATAGATATAATACTTTCATCGATGCCATATTGTATGAAGTTAAAATATTACTATAAATCATAATAATTGAAATGAAAAGATTGACTTAAAGACGCATTCAGTGAAATATTTCGTATATTATCAAGGAATAATTTTATTGACTTTTAACTATAAATAGTTACTTTTAATCAAATTTTTAGTTTAAACCTACATAAATATTCTTTAACACGTCAAAATGCTCAAGTGGCCAAAAATGGTATAAAGAATACGTCCCCCCCCACATTTTCTGGTTCAGAAATCGTCTGATTTTTTTTTTTTTTTTTTTAGCTATTTGCAAATTTTAATTTTGTAAAACTTTACAAAATGGCAATTATAGAATATGAAAAATAAGGTAACACGAGAAATATAAAAATAAAAACCAAGCATTGTAAACATTGCCTCACAAAATAAGTAATTTCATTCATTTATGAATTTCCATTGTTTAATTTGAATGATATATTGTAGAGACGAAAAGCACACAAGATTAAAATTTTTTTTCAATCAATACTTTATATTTTAAATACTGAACGTGCGTTTTGGATGAATAGGGTTGCATATACTGAAGTTATTTTTAGATTTTATAGGAAAAATATACAAATATTAGGTTATTACATGAAATAGCTTTGTTATACTTCTGTACAGAAAAAATATAAATAAAATAATAATTTTATATTTAAGCAACGTCATGAAAACTTTTCTCTTTTAGAAAGTTGAGGATTTTTGTAGAAAAATATTAATACTTCATTCATTAATTTTATGTTATTATTATTATTAATATTTCATTTTAATCTAATATAAAATTTTGGAACCCTTTTGTTTTTATAAAATCAGTAAACCTACATTTAATCTTATAAGCATTTGAAATTTAAATATTAACTTTTTGTGGTTGGATATTTAAATTGTTTTATTTATGTAAATTAGCATAATTTATTATTAGTACTCATCAAAACTTAAAATTTGTAAACAAAATTTTCTGTGTGATACCAAGAAATAAAAAAATATGATAACTAGTTTACATGAAACCCTGGCACATAATCCACATTAAAAATATGAACAAATGGAATTAATTAGAATATCTATATGGCATGTATAATTACAATTTCGAAAGAAAATATATTTACTTTGGTTATTCATATATATTTACACAACATCTTTGATCAATTTATAAGATGTGCAAAATGTAACGAATTATTATAAATGAAACTGCATTAATCAAAATATGACTTTTCCTATACTGATTGAGATATTTAAAAATATTGTTGGAGGTTATTTTATAATAAAATTTGATACTATTAGTTTAAAAAAAATATTCTGAAATAAACATTCCTGAAAAATTTTAATACTATTTATATTATAGGTAAAAGTTAATAATTTAGTTACCACTTTAAAAAAATTAAACATTTTATTATTTTTTTTTAATAATTAATTACAATTAGAATTTCCTTTGAAAATATTACTTTATAAGGTTTATTTTATATTATTCATTTTAAATTTAACTTGAAAAAAAAAAATTGAATAACTTCTAGATAATTTCATTTCAATCGATAATGTAAAGTTATTTTACAAATGAAATCCATATTACTTTCAGATATTCAGTACTAATTTTCCAGAGTGAATTATTATGGCATTATTGTATATGTGTATTTTTACCAATATTTAACTCCAGCATTATATTTATTTAAATATTGTATTATATTATTCTGAAAACATTCACTCTTAGAATATAAAATTTGATAAAATTTACTGATATGACAGTTTTCTTTTAATTAAGTTTGAATTGATTAAAAAAAAAGGGTTTTAATGTACAGAAAAAAAATATTTAAGACGTGCATAAGTATCAGATTCATTTAAAAAAAAATTGAAAAATAAAATTACTAAACTAATTTTCTGTGATTTTGAAAACATAAGCAAATATCCCGACTTTTCCTGACGTCAAAAGAAAATTGTTATCAATGAAGTTGTTAATTCTAACACAACAAATATTTTCCGTTTAAATTTTTGACCATGTTAAAAAAGCATCGCGAATATAAACTTGAGTTAGGTTGTAAGATTTGAGCCCAAAATTATTTTTCGGTTGATAACATATCACATTTTAGTGTTATGTTTTCTAACGTCTCTTAATTTCCAATATTTATAGTTTAATTACAAACATATTCATTTATTTGAAAATTACATAAAGGTAAACATAGAACTATTTTCATTAATTTGTTAAAAATTCTATTTTTCTATTTATTTTTGTATATATATGTATTACTGTTCTTATTTATTAATGCACTAATTTAATCTTTTGAAAATATTCTAAAGCTAAAAATATATTCAAATTGTCAGTTTAGTGTAATAAATATGTATGCTCACAGAAATATTAAATATTATTTAAATTCCAATTATCTTAATCTAGATATAATCATGATTCTTAATTGTGTAAACAATTCTTAAGTTAAAATTTCTCTGAAGGCTTTTTCTAACATATTTCTGTTGTATAAGATTTTATACAATACATAAATTACAGTATTTTCTTTATTTTATTCAAATCCAGTAATGTTTCTAATTTAAAACTTGATTTTTTTTCATTTGGAGCTATTTTTTTCAGGTTGTTTTTTCAGTATTTGGAAAAAGCTTACGATATCAGCAAAGTTTAGTTTTTTCTCAGAGAGATTAATTTTTTTTTATCATATCATTTTTATGCACTTTCCATATTTATTAAATCTACAACAAATACAAAAAACCCAGCTTTAAATTTTATCACAAATGTTGTTGGTTTTATTAATGGTCTAGCTGTAAATATTTTTAATTTCACTAATAATGAATTTAAATAAGAAATCACGTAAGAATGCTCTAAACTTTTACATGGCACCAAACAATTTTAAAATTTGATTTTAATGATTCCAGGGTTAATAATACAATTTGTAAATTAACTGATGAAATATAATTTAATGTTTTATTTTTGGAACTAAATGAATGCTGTATCAATTATAGCAAACAAATCTAAAATATTTTTCACACATATTTAGCTTTCAACTTATTTTATTTTTACCTCTTTTATCAAACTTATACTATTTTTAAAATAATCAGTATAGTTAGGTATGTCAATTTATTATAAGTCTTAAAAGAATTACTTTATTCATTAAATAGTAAATTATTTCAATGTTTATTGATTATTTAGTTTATTATGTTTGATTATTATAGTTCATTGAAACATATTGATTTATTTTGAAGATTTAAAATTGTATCTTGTAATATAATAGCTACATAATACATCAATTTTTTTTTAAAAATAATTTTCAATATATATACTAAAGCATTGATTTAAATAAGTTTTTATTTTGCGTCAGTGATTTTGTGCCATTAAATCAATTTCGATTTTCTGATTTAAATAGTTTTATTGCTTAACCAAAAATTTAAGAATGCTAATTTATTAGGTATCTTGTTTCTTATTGTGAAATTCTAAGTTTCGGATTTTTGCAGGGCTTAATAAAGTCTTCCTAATATTATTTTTCTCAGAATGTTTTTTTTTACTAACACCATTTTTATGAAAATAATTGCAATATTTGAAAATTGATTGTGGCTAAATACTTGTCAATCAGAATAAATCATTTTTATTATGTATTTTTGATGTTTTTACTATAAAAAATTAGAATTCCTATGCATTATTTTTATATATTTGTAAACAAAGAACCAAAATTTATACATGTAAATGAAAGATTTAAACTTTTCTTAACAGCACCTGGTTGTTTTTTAAGTTGAAATATTTTTCATACGTATATATTTTTTATTAACATTTTTCCTCGATAAAATATTTATTTGGCATGGCGTCACTCAATTGAGATTGAGGTCAAACAAGAACGAGACTTATTTCAGAACAATTTTAACTAACTTGCAAAACTCGTATATTTTCCTACTTAGATTGCGCAGTGGGAAATGACACCGCCACGAAGGCGATTTTCGCTGTTGCTATGCTGGTATGTAACCTAGATTTTACTGGAGGCGATCCTTTTATTGTTCAGCTAAGCCTACGGATCATGTGAATTAAAATATTATTTACTTCAATTTGCCTTCCTAAAATTTAAGAACTACATAAACTCTTCTGCATTTCATTTGCCTAGAATTTTTATAAACTAAGTAAATTAATTATTTTAATTAACTAACACACTTGCATCAAAATTCAAATGTTTTTCAATGAAATAAAACAGAAAATAAAATTTTTATTGATATAAATATTAATTTTATCAAATAGTTTACACATTATTATATATAATGGAAATATCAATTGTTATTTTTTGAACTAAAAAAAACATAGTGCAATTAATAAAGTTTTTTCATTACAATTGTTCAATTTTATTTTTTTAGATATTTTTTTACGATTTTAATAATTTGAAGAGAATTTAATTAGAAAATTGAAGAAACTATCTACTTCTGATTAAAATAATTTTATTCAAGATTAATTTTTCCAATTTTTATTTTATCCTATTAATTAAACAGTAACAAAATATCAGATTTTTTTTGTAAATCTCTAAACAATTTGCATGTATTTGTCATACTGAATTTCAAATTTTGCTTTTTTTACTAGTTAAATTAAACCTGTTTAACTTTCTAATTTCTGAAGTATTTCTCATTGTTGAATTTTTTTATTTATTTTACTCACAATTCAATTATACCGTAAACTAAAACTTTTTTTTTTTTTAAGAATAAAATGGAAAATTTTAATGTATTCAAATGGAGTTAATTTTTTTTTAAATAAGCGTCTAGATTAATAATTTTATGTAACAGAATTATTTTCTGGCAATTAGCACTGAAATTAGGAAATGTAGATGCTGTACGGATGACACCTAGAAACAAGAAAAAAAAAATAAGCATTTTATAAATTGTAACTAGATGCGTTGATACAACATTGCTTTTCCAAATCAGTCGATTCGCTAAGTTGTTGCCATTTTGGACGCCATCTTGTTGTCGAACATTTAAAGCTTTGTAAACGTGTCAAAAATAGGAGTATTTCTATTATTTTCTTGTTTTAATTGTTTGAAAATCCTAAATGCAATATAAATCAAATAAAATAAGTTTTAAACGTAAGCAATATGTCCTAATAATGATAATACTACGTGGCGTTCCAGATTACAAACTGACAATCCTTTTAATACATTAACGTAAAAATATTAAATTTTGCAAAAGCTGTGAATAGTTTTAATTCGCAAAATTAGAGAAATTTATATCTGTTTTATTTTTGTTATGTTTAATTTTGAGAAAGTTTTGCTAAGTTGTACTTTTGAATTTTAACTTTAGATCAAGAGTGAATTTGTGACTCTAAGTATCAGTTTAATCCATACATGTTAAAAAATTAGTTTTTGAAACTATTTCAGTAATGTTTATTTTTTTTTTTTCTTCAAAATTTATATAGCTCTCATTACATAGAAACTGATTGAATACAAATTAGTTCATATTAAGCTTAAATATAATTTAAAATGCTTTTATTGATTTTTGTTAAGAATTCTAATATTGGTAATTTGGAAGTTAGTTTTTTCAAATTAATAATTTAACAATCTGCATTAAACTTCATAAATTTAGAATATTTGATAATTTAATTATTTAAGATTTTGAAATAGAGTAATAAATTTAACTTAGCTTTTCAAGCTTGATTTAAACTGAAACTTGAAATCCAATTCAGATTTTACAATTAAATATTGAAAATTTTTTCTAGATTTGATCTTTCAATCCAAAGTATAAAAATATTTTCTTGATTACACTTCATATATTTCTAACACTTGTAAATTTTAGTAAAACAAAAGCAATGGAACATTGTACTTACCTTTGTTAGAATATCTATACAAATAAAAGTAATATTTTTGATTTACCAATTATTGCAGCAGGTTTTTTTCCCCTTTAAATAGTCACACATCCCCCTTAAGAGTAATTTAATAATTTAAAAAATGTAATCTATAAACAAAAAAAAAATCACGAGGCAGATTATTATGCTGCATGTACTTTTTATTAAGTCACTGTACAAAACTTCTATATCACATCGCTGTACAGACATAAAATAAACTTTTTACAAATATTTTGTACAGGATGACTTGTACAGATGACGGCCAGCTGAATGAAAACCCAGAAAGAATAGAAATAGCATAACCCTACAGTAGTTATGTAATGGCAATAAAAGAAATAGTAAATAGACATAGATAGAAATTTTTCATGAAATTGTGAAGATAACATAAAAATCAGCTGGAATTAGAAAAAAATGTTTTTTAAATTAACTGGCAACATTCTACAACTTCTCATTCCTGAAAGATATCGTAAAAATGCTAAATTGTCTCCTTGGATGTTTTTTTTTTTTTTAATATATATATTTAAAATTGTACTGTAAATATTCAACAATTAAATATATTACAATGCCTTTAAAAATAGGACTTTGTCTCAATTTTTTTTCATCCAAGAAGATTATGAGTAAGTGGCACAGCGATAATCTTTCACAAATGACAAGTTATACATGTAATTCAGTACTACTGACTATGAATAACATAAATACAAGTCATGAATTTAAGTTTAAAGCATTTGCAATTACCAATTTTACTTAAAAAATATGTGCAATAGCTAGCTATTGAACTCAAAATATAATAAATCATAATTCAACTACATATATTTAACAAAAACAGTAGGAGGAATTATTATTTTTTTTTTTTACAAAATATGACATGTAATATTTGTGCAGTATGTCATATTGATAGAGGAAGACTAGCTGACAACTTTATACTGAAAAGCATAAAATTATAAATCAATAACCGGGTTTCATTTACAAAAAGCAATTTTTTTTATACAGTTTATCTAATCGGAAAAAAAAGTTTTGCATATGAAACGAACAATGAACAGTGAACATTGTTGCTCAACAACAAATAAAAATGATATAAGCGAAGAACAGATTTAGAGAAAAGCATGTGAAAAAAAAATTAAAAAAAAATGGCCTGATTTTATACATTAAGCTCATCTTAATAGCTAACATACATACACAGAGAGCTTTTTATTTTTTGAAGTAGGTGGGCATAAATTGATCACAGTAATTTACATTTAACATCACGCCATTTTTCTCACTACTGTAGTTCTAAATTGTCCAAAATATAAATTTCGGACGGTAAAAAGGAATTTAAAATATAAAACAAAGTCCATTTCTAGTTCATTCTAGGTCGACATCTAGTTGGCAGTCGCAATAATGCTGGGCAACTTTAATATTAACGGATAGCCAACGATTGTTCTTAATGGAATCATTTTTTCCAACCGGTGGTCCCGCAAACAAAAAATTCCCCATTAAAAAAGAGAAAAAAAAAAAACACAAATAATGAAATCTACTTACAACAATGATTGTTTGCAATATTTAAATTTTAAGAGATATAATACATGAATAATAATTTTACCTTTTTTTTTATCCATTTTTTTTTAATACTCCAAAGAGAAGTGAGAAAAAAATAAAATAAGATCACAATATATTTGCATTCACTGAGAAACACCTAGTATTTTGGCTGGAGAAAAAATGTGGACATTTAAAAACCCATTTTTTTTTATCTTTTAAATTTTTAAGACGGGGAAATTTTTAAAAAAATTTACCCGAATTTTTTTCTTCGAATTTTCGAATTTTTTAGCTGGATACGTACGCCGCAAATTGTTCCATGCCGCGACTTCTTCCGTCGGACACGAAACTATCCCAGTGGTGGTTGATACGCGCACTTTCTTTGCAACCAGGGTACCTCACAGAGATTGGAGAGTACTGTTGCTCGCTGCTGGGACTATACTGGTGATACCTGGTGACATCGGGAGAGAACTGGTTCTTTGTTCCGTCGTACAGTACGCAAATGCTACCGTTCTCGCCGATTCGATAGGACACTTCCTGGGGATCAATCCACATGGTAAGCTCGTTGGGTAGGAGCTTCCGCAAATCTGCTTCGTTGAAACCGCAAACATCACCAGCTTTTGCGATGAGGGGGTCCATTTTATGGTTGATACGCAGGCAGCGGTAGCCGGATCCTTTGCAGGGTTTTTCCGGAAACCAGTGGTGTTGGTAGTGGTGCCTGAGAAGATCTTCGAGGGTTCTGCGGAACATCTCCACCCTGGCAATTTTGATGTGGCGGTTCTCCAGTCTCAGCAGGTTCGCCAGAAAAGTCGAAGCGCTCTCGATTTCCATTTGTGACGAGAATTCGAAAAATATACAAAACAGTCTAACGTAGGAAGAAAAATCACGGAAACTTGGTCACTCCACAGTGGCTGATGGTGATGGAAACAATCACACTGAAAACTTCACGCATGCGAAGGAACGAACACCCGTGCTGCAATCGCTTGATGCTGACTAGCCAGTAGGTTTTTGTGTGGTATGATTTTAAAAAAATGGCGTCGTATCTATTATGTGGCACTTTTGACTATGACAGAAGGAATATTCTAAAATCCTAAAATGATGGTATGGTGAGATGTCAATAGAAAAAAAGCTAGGTTATCACAGAAAATGTCCACTTTAACACTCCGGATGGTAAACCTTTTTATCATCAGCTAGGGACGCCTGGCCCCGCTTTAGCTTCTCTCGCACAATGCTTCTTTAACGAACGAACGCTCGGCAACAACTAACTTTATATTCCGAATTCGTTTGGCTCCTATCACGAAATTTGGCGACGTCAACAAGAGCGTGACGTCAGAAACCCACCAATGAGAGCGCGGCGCTGCACCACCCGTATCTTAAGAAGCCACTCTGATTGGTCGGTCTCAATTAAAGAATAAAAAATAAACAAAGAGTGGCGTGACGACTGCAACTGTGCAATGATCTGTATAGATCAGCTGTGCAACTTTTAGGTTTGTTTTGGAAGCCGCGGTCGGTCGGAACTGGTTCTCCCATTTCTAGCACTTGTGTTTCTCTCTCTGAATCTTAATTAAAATTATAACAAAGAATAAATGGATATTCCTTCATGTGAGAGATTATTTTCAATTTATTTTTTTTAACTCAACTTATGGAATTAAAATTTATCGGATTTATTTAATAACAAACGCGGATGAAACATTTTTTTTTCAATTTAAAATAAAATATAACTTGCGAAAACTTATATTAGAAGACAGCTTGAACTAAGCTGACCAGTTATTGGGAGGTCAATAACTTATCCACTTCGGGGATTGGTTTCTTCTTTGGGGGGTCAGTAAGAAATGAACTTTAGGGGTGTCAGAGGGGTTATTTGTCTAACTTATTTTTACCCTCTTTGTATCTCTCTCATCCATACCATGGCTCACGTAGTTCAAAGAAACAGGAAAGTTGTAAAAATATTTTCAAATAAAATCATTTTTATTATTACTATTAATTTTTTTGTTAAACGAAAAATAATGTATTCGATGAGATTTTAAAGAAATTTACTGGCGTATAATAAATAATATGCCACATAATTTTAAAAAAAGTTGGGACTTTTATATTTTTGTAACGCTTGCTAAAAATATGATGATAAATATAGATTTTTTTTTATTATTTGAAATTGCATATTTTGTGTATTTGTTTCAGCTCGCCAAGTAAGTTTTAACAATAATTTTATCTAAAATAATATATAAAAAATAGTTATTTCTAAAATTACAACAAAATCAACTAAATATTTACAATTCTTCAAAGAATATAAATTCGAATTTGTTTTCACTAGATCACTTGGCTTGATAATAAATTTTTATACTTTATATATTAAATAAATTAGTTTCTAAATTTATAGTTACTTAATATAAACTGTTTTCCAAATTTATAATAAAATTATTAATTAAACGTAATGACGCGTTAAAATGCAATATAGGTGACTTCATTAATGTTATATTATACTAATTAATTATAAAATGTACATTATACATTTTTTTTTTGCCGATTACTGTTACTAAGACTAATTTTCACTTGTTTGATTTTTTAATTATGCAAGAAAACGATTGAGAAAGTAATTAGTTTAAATATCACATTGGTTTATTTAGAATGAGTTCGCTAACTAAATAAGTTAGTAAAGTAATTGCAGAGTCTATAGAATTTCACTATTAAGATAATCTGAAAATGTTCGTAAA